>JACEIK010005330.1:0-112738 GCA_018107945.1 Datura stramonium
TTGGAATTTCACCCAATTTGCACCCCCCGATAATTGCATCGTTTCTTAGGCATACACGATAAGCATAACACAATTCAATTCACCCAACATGCACAACCCAAAATGTTTCAACAATTCCTCTTCTCAATTCCATTTTTTCAACTTCACAATCCAACCCTAACTATAATTTAGCACAAAATTCATTTAAGCACGGAATTAACGAGTTCATATGATCACCACGATACTACGAACAACAATTAACAACAACCTAAATGTATTCAAGCTCAATTTTATATCAAGGGCATGGATTCATCCTAGTTCATGCTAGAAATTGAAATTTTAGCTTAAATTTGAAGTTGAGTTCAAGAACATACCTTTGATTCGATTAAGACGAAGAAAAGTTGAGAAATTTTACTCCTTATACCGTGACACGTTGAGGGGGAGGGGATTCAAGCTCAATTTATATCAAGGACATGGATTCATCCTAGTTCATGCTAGAAATTGAAATTTTAGCTAAAAATTGAAGTTGAGTTCAAGAACATACCTTGATTCGACTAAGACGAAGAAAGTTGAGAAATTTTTGCTCTCATGCCGTGACACGTTGAGGGGGAGGGATTTTTGGGGTATTGTCGCGGGAGGGTAGAAGAAAATAGGAGAAATGAGAGGTTTTGGGGTTTAAAAAGTGGAAAAATCGCGCGGGTCGCCCTGACCTGGTGACCCGACGTGATTGAATACACGTCAACGTGTCACGGAGGGTAACGCGGAGCATGCCTCCTCCGGTGACACGGAGCCATCGCGTACAGCATTCTGGAATTTTAAAATTCCATCGTTTTTGCCTTCAACGTGTCACGGAGGGTAACGTCGGAGGCCCTCCTCCGTGACACGAGCCATCGCGCAGCTCAATCGCTTTGCCACTTAAAAATTTTCTTACCTCGCTTTTTCTCCTTTTGCATTCCTTTGCATTTTTCCTCCGTTCAACTCCGTAGCATCTTACAACACGAAATCGATTAGAATTCCAAAGTTGAAGAAATTGAAAAATTAAAAATATTTTTATTTTTTTTGTTTTTTTAAAATTTTCAACTTTTAAATAATCACATCATTATTTCCTTTTTTAATTTTTTAAATTTATAATTTTTGTATGTACAATTTACAATTACATTTCACTGGTTGCCTCCCGTGCGCCGCCTAGTTTACCGTCTGCCTCCCCGCCGAATGGGCCGTTTGAGCTCATTCGCCCCCTAGGTGACGGACGTTTTCTCACCCACGGCCCCCACCCTCATCAAGCTTACCTCATCTGGGGCTCTCCCTTTAGTTCTCCCGTTGTTCAAATGCCCCGAGCGTAACTCCTGTTGCTCACACGCTCGATCAACGAGAGTTCTTCGCATACCGTCGGAATTTGGTGGCCTTGTACACACGAACACCTCCACCTTGTCATGTGCTCGCACGTTAGTTGCCCCCGCAGCTACATCTATGAGTGCTTTCCGTTGCCAAGAAAGGTCGTCCCAAATAAATGGGACTTCCGAACCTGCCTAAAGTCCAAGACAACAAAAATCCACCGAAGATTAGGAGCCAACTTGCACTAGCACGTCCTCCACAATACCGTCTCGGTCTGCTAAGGAACGACCGCAAGCCGCAAAATCACCGTTGTAGGTCTAGGGACTTCCTAGACCTAACTTCTGAATACCGAAGTTGGCATCAAGTTAATGCTCGCTCCCAAATCACATAAACTCATGAAAGCTCGGATACTTTGCCCGATTGTCAATTGAATTGTGAAGCCTCAGATCTTTGAGCTTCGGGCAACCTGCTTTATCCGGGAAGTGCACTCCGTAAGGGCCACCGTGGCATAGTCTTGTGTCCGCTTTTACCGTCACGATTCCTTAATATATTTTTGTATACCTCGGGCACTTCGCAAAACACGCAACAAGAGGTAAGTTAATGTGTACCCGTTTGGAGCACCTCCATGAATTTCTTGAAGCACGCTCCTCCTTGTGCTTCTTTAATCGTTGAGGAACGGGGTGGAGGTCTGCCCTGGGTTCAAGATCCTTGTGTTTCTCTCATCATTCTCCGCTCCTCTCCGCTCGCTACTCCCGAACGTTGAGGTGGTCTTTCGGGTTCCACCTCCTTCAACTGCAAGCCACTCCTCGTGGTCACCGCATTTACCGCTTGGGCTGGGACTGTGTCACCGTGAAAGTCCTCCTCTAGGCCTCGGTGTTCCGGGGGCTCCAAGAATGCCCAAATTGATACCAAAGGCCTTGCAGCTACCGAATATTTTTAACATCCGTCGCCAATTTGACATGGTCGCCCGGCACTGCGCTTGGCTAGCTATTACCGCTTGAACATCTCCTCAACGCCGGGTGATGGTGGTGGAGGAGGGGCATTTTATTTCTGTATTGCGGGGCTCGATAGTTCGTGGCCTCCTTGACCCGCCGCATCCCCCCGACTCGAACTCGCCCCGATGGTTGTTGCCACCCCAAGAGAAACTCGGGTGATTCCTCCGGGCTTGAACAGCTATTCCCATATCAGCCAGATTGCCTTTGTGCATTCCCGACAAAGTTCACCGAGTCCGGGATTTAGCCCACAACACTCTCAAATACTGAAAACTATCGCTTCCCGCACACTTCACACCAAATCATCGCACCGTATTAACCGGGGCTTACGCTCAAGTTCATGTTGCCGAAGTGGGTGTTCACTCATTCCCGCAAAGGTTTATCCGTGCGCCGATAGCCGTAAACCCATCCACTTCCAAGACTCCAAACGTTTCCTCGCTTCCTCTCACTTGAAGAGTCCGCATTCCACCCTGGGATTTCGCGAAATACGATTACAAAGTATACAAGTTTCATAAGTCTTTTCTAAAGCTTGTCCCCAAACTGCCGAATCCAAAGAAAATTTTTGTGTGGGGTTCCAAACCCTCTATAAAAGTGTGTGCACCAAAGACATCATTTGACCGATGGTGATGAGGACAAAGCCCTCAACAATGATTTAAATCTCTCCCAAGTCATGCTGCATTCTTACCCTCTCTTTGTTTAAACTTAGAATTTGAATTCTAAGCCTTGTCAGCTTACCTGAGGGAAAGAATCGGATCAAGAACTTCTTCGCAAGATCATCCCATGAGGTGATAGAGTTTGGTGGCTCAACTTTCAGCCACCTCTTGGCATCTCCCCCAAAGTGAAAAGAAAAGTGTAGTTTGGACATAATCTGCTGACACTCCAAATGATGTAGTGTCACTATCTCCGTAAAATTCGAAGATGTTGCTGTGGGTCCTCGTGAGGGAGACCCGTAATCGCCCGCTGTGTGCGCAATTGCACCATATTTTGTTTCAAATAACCTCCCACTGCTCAGTTTGCGAATGCTAGATTTAAATATCAAGATGTGGATTGCCATATCGCGAACCGGCCTGGTCGCTAATTCCTGTGCACTAATACTCGCCGCACGATTGGTGGATTCTCGTGGTTTCTCCATGATAGTTTGGTTCGAGCACCGCAACTTTTCTCTAGAGCTTTCCGCTACTATGAAACCGGCTGCTCCTAGCCTAAGTGATGGATCCACCAAACCTTTGTCTTCGCGTTGTTCAACAGACTGCCGCAAAATATGCTAAGCACCAAGTTGTCACTACTAAGATATTGAAATAGCAAACTAACACGTAAAATAAAAGTAAAAATTAAAATTTCACCAATTGCCTATTCCTAAGAATCGCGCGCTCAAAACTGATGAGCCCGGGCAAAGTTATACTCTGCCGTATAAGTAATACAAAGCAATTTTTTTAAGAACCTAATGTCGAACCTGGCTGTGAATAGGAATATGGGGTGAAACCTTTTAAATGTTAATTTACTACAACTACAACAAAGAAGACAATGCAAAGAAAATTGCTTGTTTTGTAAAATATATTTTTGTACTAACTACGCCATCTATACACCGAAGTCTTAACTAAGAATGAGAGCATGCCGAGGCTACAAAGAACATGTGAAGAAACGAACTATCAATATACATGGTTTATCTTTTCCTCCGCTGCTAGTCGGAACTAATGCCTATGGATTAAAACCTCGTATTTAACTCAACTTAAGAATCACGAACATTCCACCTACATTTTCGTGATAAGAAGGAATTCAAGTTCTACATACAAAAACCGATTCCACACATGACAAATACGACTTCGGGTATATTTCTATCCCGAAGGTAAACAATTCCCAATTTTCCCAAACCAAGAAAGGATCATATCCTATTAATTCACAACTTTCCACTTTCTTGTCTCTGGTGAAACCTGGATTTTTGGATTTACATTAACATTGGCGTATATTAATGTAGTAAGAACAAGAATTAAATAGAACAACCATGGAAGAAAAGAGAAAATAACCAAAGAATCAATAATTATATTTCAACACAAAAGTTCATAACCTCAAGAAGAAGGAGAATTAGCCACTCATTTGTGGGATTGAACATCGTTAAATGAATGGAAATCATGCAAACAATTGAAAGGAAGTTAAGAAAGGGATAGAGAAAAACCCTAAGAATTTCGGCCTCAAACCCGCCCGTAACCCACGTCTTGCTCCACCAAGTCGACACTAAAATGCCCTCAAGTGTTCTATTTATACTAGGGATAAATTCTTCCCGACAACAAGCAACGTGTCACGGAGTGCATCGCGGAGCACCGCTCCGTGACACGCAAACGCGAAGCCCTCGGAAATTGTCCGCCTGTAACTGCTTCCAACGTGGCACGCGGCATGCATCGCGAGCACACCTAACGTGCCACGTGCAATTGCGGACCCTCTCCTCGGAAAATGCAAAGTCTCGGAGAATTCAATCCCAACGTGGCACGGCCTGGACAAGGACCCTCACCGGAATTTATTGGAATTTTTCATCCCGTGCGTGAGTGCATCCGCGGCGGCGCGTGTCATGGCGACCGCGAGAGCTTGTCATCCTTTCTTCACCAACCGCTTCCTTGCTCGGCTCCCCGAGTTCATCTTCGATTCTCCCAACATGTCATTTTTCTTCACAAAAGCATGTTTTTCCTACAAAAACAACGCTTAATCATGTTGGCTAGTATAAAATCACACCTATACAATTTACATATGAGAATGTACACATTATTAGACAAACAAGGCAAACGTTATACATTTGAGTATCGAGTTGGCATATAATATGCCCCCTCATCAGGCGTATCACCACGGCTGACAGGACTGGCATTGGCTGCAGAGCACTGGCAGTAGTGGAAATGGAGAGACGTAATGGTAAGCCAATAGTGTGCCAAGATGATAATATGATAATCGTATTTGTGAATTTGCATGACTTATTTGGTTAGGTAATTTATAAAAATGGTGAGTTTAGAGAAAACAGAGAAGGGAATTAGTTTTATTTGTGTCGATGCTTATTAATTATTTTGTCATAGTGAACTAACTAACTATAGTCGCCGATAATACCTACTCAATATGTGTGGTGTACGATACTCACTCTGCTATGCCTTTTTGGTGTAGGTATTTGTAGGATGAAGTCTGCCTTGAGTGGTAGTCATTCAAAGAATAATCTCGCATTCTTCCCGCTGATGAAGTTGTGTCATTTATTTGCTCCGCACTCGCTTTAATGCTCAGCATATTTAGACTAGATCTTGGGAAGGATTGTGTTAGTTGTAAGGTTCCTTTATATTTATCTTGCTGAGTTGTAAAACTAATATAAATAACGAAAGATTTTGACTGATGAATCTTGAGATGGCTATGTTTCATTGATACGATTGTCTAGGGAAAGGGGTTCTATCGAGTAGAGTCGAGCAGAGTGCTCGCACGCCTTATTGGCTGGGTCGTGACAAGTTGGTATTAGAGAATCTAGGTTGTCAGACTATGAGTATAAGAGAAATGTCGAGTAGACTCTTGCGGATTGGTGTGTAAACATCTCACATCTACCTTTAGGAAGCTATAAGGCATATAGGAAGTCCCACTTATTTCCTTTCCTATCGTGCCATCCTCGGCTGTGTTGATCACCCGAGTTGAGTCCACTGGTATCTAGAAGATTCCAATTGGTATCTCAACAAGCCTAATTGGTATCTTTCTAAGTGTGATTAATAAAAATACGTGATAAGACCGAAGGATGGATTAAATTTGAGTTAACGGTTAGAGACTAAGGAAATCGTGTTATATAATTGTTATTTTTCTTAGCAACTTCGCCGGGAGTGAAGGCCGTGTCGCCGTAGCTGACTCACTACGCTGAAAGAATTACCACCACAAACCTCACGGGGTGTGATGAGTTGGTAATTTACCAACCCATTAGGCTCTTGTAAGCATGAGCTTTAGTCCAGTTTTCAAGTCATTTAGATAGATTTTATGCCCTGCCTTTTGTGTGCAGATATCTAATTTGTAGAAAAGAATAAGAAAGGGAGAAAAAAGAAGGGAATCAAGAAACCTACATTTCATCGAAGTGCACCTACGTAAATGCCAACCAAAATGTCAAAGACCACTTCCCCGGGGAATTAAAGAAACTCAAGCATCACGACACCTAGACCAACGACTCATCAGTTGAACGCTCTACCGACGCCCGAGAGTGCTAGATCACGTAGAAAATAATCAGTGGAGCACGGTTGGAGACAAGCAAATCGCCGAAGGACTCCCGGAATTCACATAGAGCATTCAATGATGTTGGCGCTTGCAATGCAATCAAGTAAACCGCCGTACTCGCAAGTACTAACGCCCGAACAGGGGCAAAACATGTCCAACACTGAAAAGAGAGTGGGAGTACCCTACTCTTGGATATATTCTAGAGAGAAGTACTCTGTACTGACCAGATCTTAACTTATAGCTTTTTGAAAACATTCTTTTTGTAGAAGAAGAAAGTAAGAATTCTATTGGTGGAAATTGTAAAGGATTATTTTTTCTTTTTTCTTCTTCTTGCTCCATAGCAAGGTACTACCATTGTTGAAGACTTATGTTGAATTTGGATTTTTCTAATCCTAATATTGAATTCAATGAGTTTAATTTTTAAATGTGCTTTGAATTTCTTAACTATGAGTAGCTAAATCATTAACTAGAGGTGTGTGGTGATGAGTGCTTAATTAGATTGGATGGTACGGAGTCATCTCAATATTATTTAATTAGTGTTAATCTATTAAATTCTCACCAATCTATAATTCAAGATCTATGGTTGCTGATATGGGTCTAAATGTTCTTACTTGATTTTTGCTTGAAACAAGAATTGAGTATCTAGAGAGAATTTAAAGTGGACATGGATGTGAGGCTGTGAACAATACGGAAATAGTCAAAATCACATTCTCACTCCTAATTAATAGCTAATAGCTAGAAATTAGTGCAAATTCATTAATCCAAATCTAATCGTTTTGATTTAATTGGGTCTAGTGGTTTGAAAGCATCTCCAAATAAGAGGCATTTATGAGGTTGAAAACATCAAATGCCCAAATTTCCCCGAGGTTATTTACACAATTTGAACTTAAGAGATGACCTACATGACCTTATTTAGTTAGAATATAATTTACACCACTCTAGTCTTTCATATTATTGTCAACAACCTTGGTCATTTTGCTATCTTATAAGCCAAATTAGAATTAATAATCTATTGTTAATCTCAATCTCCCCCAAAATGTTTATTTCCTTGTTATTTTCAAGTGGTGCAAACTAAATTCACTTCAAAACAACACTCGCATATCATTCACTAACTGGTGGATTCAACCTCAACATCCGCTGGGAATTTTTTTGACACAATGACCGTTTATGATCTTTGGTAATGAAGAGTATAATTTGGACGTTATCACGGTGGAGCAACCGCTACGTTGGCATGTTCAAGCAGCACGCCGATTCCCTATTTCAAAAATGGCAACCACAAGTATCAGAGCAACCAAACCATTTGAGCAATGTAAGTATAGTAAAATCACACCGATAGATAATAAAGGGCCAACACGGACAATGTCTTAAGATGCCAATAGGTATCCACAAAACCGGAGGGGGTGTGTGGGAGGGGGAAACAAGTACGAATATCCGTAAAAGAATAGAATTATGTCTTACAAGCCCCAAATGGGGGTCAAGCAAAAGTAGCAAAAACATAATATGGGGGACAGGGGATGGAAACACGGCGACCCATCTAGCTCGAGGCCTAGTCACCGTCATTTCCAAATTTCATCATATGCACCCTCCTCGAACCCGCTAAGGAAGGAGACAGAAGATCATGCCGGCTGCTTGAGGTGTCCCGGCAATCGAGCGAGGGTCTTGTAATTTTGTTGATTCCCTTCCATATGTGTGCTTGATTAGCGTATCGCCCGAGCGCCTCTTCCCTCCTCTCCTTCTCTAGATTCGCCTCGGAGCTCAACATGGGCCTAGGCCGTGGTAGTAATCGCTCCTCGCATCTCTCCTGCACTGAGCCACCACACTTGGGTAGGTCGATTTCAGAGGGATTGTCAGGAAGGAGGTCAAGGCAAACCGAGGAGCTGGGCACACACCCGCCATCTCGGTCTCTAACCTCTTGAATGGCCCCAAGGGTAGAAGTGTCATTTCCGCCTCGCCTTAGCCGATGCAGTAATTTCCTCTTCTTCTTGCCCTCTCTAGATCCCCCTTTAGCCTCAAGGGATTTAAGGGCCCGTCGAGTCCACAATGATATCTCTGGACTTCAGATGGATGCCATCCCTCTTGCATAGCCTCGGTAATGAGAGAAGGAAACGACAAGCCAGTTGATAGTGTTCGGTGTGGAAATCCACACCTCGATGATTTGGGCCTGTACATTGACCCTCACCCTACTCGGCATTAGCGGCACTACCAAAGCTCGAGGTGGGGTCTCGCCCCAGGACATTGGGAGGACGCGCTGATCCTCCGATACACTAGATTGAGCCACTTCCTGGCCTCCACTTAAAAATGGGTACTCTAAATGCCCGTCCTGGTAATTTCCTAGTTGTAATATCCCTCCGCTCTTCTACCACCAAAGTTTTCATTAGCCACTTGCCGTTCCCCGATCACATCACGATTCTTCAATGTGCTCCTCGGTGTTTGGCAAACCCAAGGCATCATTGATATGTGGGTCGATAATCTCGCACGCCCCTAATGGTGCCACTCGGCTCATCTTGACTCTAGGAGATAGTGGGAGGTTAGCATAAAACCCCGAACCAAAGCCTCATTGCCCTTGCTCCTGGGATCCTCCACCAAAGGCCCCACCCGATCTCTTGGAGGAGAGTATAGAACTCGTCTTTTCCATGTCCTGCATGAAGAAAACCCCTCTCGTAATAGGGTCCTTCATGGCCTATTCACTGTATAGAATTGACATTGGTCGTTGACGAAATGTATATATTTCTCGATGTGAATGTCATACCGAAGAGGCCATGATAGAAAATCAAATGAAGAAAAAAAGGTTAGAAGTTAACAAAGTGGGATAAGGAGAAAGGAAAATAGAGACTTTATTTTGAAATCTAGGCACCGCCCCGCGGACCACCGGTAGCCGGTTTGCTTCTTAAATAAAACATGATCGTTAGACGATACCAAGCAGTAAAGAAATGATCCATTGCGAATGGGACATCGTCTTCCCAAACCAAAGACTCCATCATGTGGAGCAGCTGAAATTCAACCTCCTAGTCCTCCAAAATAATAAAAATAAGGGAGAGACTTGCCTAAGCTCTAGAAACTATTACCTGCCCCAATAGGGTTCCAATTTCAAGTCCAAAGGCTCGTATGTTGAAACCACCACCCTATAAACTAACTCATTTTCGATATGTATATACCCACTTTTCTAGAAGGTTAGGGGAGTGAATTTGAGCGATGCATGTAAGTCCGTGTTTAATATAATTGATTTGATTGATTAAAATGTGGAGTCAGGATAACCGTATTTACTACGTAATTTAGAGGGGGATTTACGAGAAACACGTAACATGGTTGAAGATCGTTATTAGGAAATTGAAATCAAATTTACGAAATTGTAGTAGAATAAATAGCAATATGCTGATTAATAGATGATAGAATTGTTGATGAATTTCTTGTTTGAAACATAAGTTATATCCTCGAAATTGTTGAACTCACATAGATTGGTGTTAACTTGATAATTAACAAGAAGGGAAGATGGCCATGTTAGGTTAATGTGATGGTCTGATACGATGAAATATTACGACGAGATGTATTAACAATGTGAATCACGATATCTATAATGAAAAGATCCGTAGGAAAAGCTAGAAGGGACTCAGAGATATTGTTAGCACAATACCACCACATAAATGAGAGTGGTAACGTTTACAAACAGACTACTACAAACAGAGGTGATACCGTTGCGTGAGAGTCCAACTATTGAGCCATCTAGGTCGTGGCTCTTCATGATCTACGGTGTGGAATAATAAGAATTTAACCTCTCTTAAAATATAAAATAGAAGACGGTAAGTAGAAAATGCATGTGTGGTTTGGAAGTTCACCACATGTAAGTCTTCTTTTCTCTGTATGGAGATTAGTACCTGCATTCTCATCATTGCTAATTTCTCAACCGTGATCTACGTGTGAATTCGATTGCAAAGATGTAAGTGTTATTATCTCAGATTTTTATGTGAACGGTCCTGGATATGATGTGTGATGAGGTATTTCAAGGGTAATATGGTACTAGATAAACTGTATAAGTAGTCCTAGATGTTATGTAATAAATAGAGAAGAATTGTGTAGTATTGATGAGAGAGGTACGCCTAGGGTCGGAGAGGTACTCTGTAAGGTATTGGAACAACGGATTCGATCCCGATTGAGGTTTTTAGATATGAGAGGATCATGCCCGAGGTAAGTATCTCGGGAGAGCGTTATGAGAGAGTGCATTGATGTGTATGGTTAAATTACCATGCAGATGTACGAAATAAATACACCGATGTATGATAAAGGACTCATATGGATGGGTATATGGTACATGAATTTCTAGAGTCCCCCGTAGGTGATTACAAGAATGGAAAAAGTAAGACCCCTCCTCGATACGCTGCGGTACGTAACGCGAGGAAGGCGTGTGCTCAAAACATTATCACTAGTGTATTCGAAGTTCTAATTGGCTTTGGGTAAGGCATGACACCTATGTTATTGGTGGTGATGGTACCGGGACACATACTTGTGTAATCCGAAGGATGTACATTGTGATGTGAGACCAAAAATGAGGTGAGGTATAATAAATGATATAAAGACAGACGTGTGCATGGTAGATTTTCTGAATTAAGATTCAATATATGATTTTCATAATATACATACTTGTTTGATGATAATCTAGAGATAATTGACGATATATACATGTAGGTTGAATGTATGTCTGACTTATTGTTATGTGTTATAAGTGAGAGGGCATGACTGCCATAAATGATAATTGAATGGATCAATTATAATGGCGTTAGAAATCTCATGAGAAATTAACGGACGGCTTAATCGATCGTATATTTGGCTAGAAACACTTAATGAATGAAAGACGGAGAGGAGAATTGAAAGGGCCGAGTTTCTAGGTTAATGTGTAGTGACTACCGCTAGAAGCATGTATCACCGCGGTGGACTTTGACCACAAACAAATGTGTAGCTCCTTCGCGCTATAGTGGAAACAGAGAGATTAATAAGTAGGCTAATAGTACGCCAAGATGATAATATGAGTAATTGTATTTCAGAGAATTGCGTGACTTATTTGGTTATATAATTATAATAACGGTGAGTTTATGTAAAGCAGTGAAGTGGGAATTAGTTTTATTTTGTGTCGATGCTTATTAATTATTTAGTCATATGTGAACTAACCGTAGTCGCCAATGCTTCCTACCAAGACGTGTGGTGCATCGATATCACTCTTTCTACACCTCTTTGCAGGTCATGGTAGGCTGGAAGTTTTTCTTGGAGTGGAAGTCATTCGGCAACAACTTCAACATTCTTCCGCGCATGGAGAGTCGTGTCGCTTATTTGTTGGTACCGCTTGTAGAGCTCTTGTACCTATTTCAACTAGATCTCTGGGAAGAGTTGTGTTAATTAGGAGGTTCCTTTATGTTTATCTTGGATGAGTTTCTTAAAACTAATGTAAATAAAGAAAGATTTTGACTCCGATGAATCACGATGACTATGTTCCATTGATACGCTTGTTGTCTAGGGAAAAGGGGTTCTCTATTGAGTAGAGTGGAGTAGGTGCTCGCACGACCTATTTAGTTGGGTCGACAATCGACAGAGTTACAAAGACCAACAGTGGCTTGGCATTGTAGAGATTCTAAAGTCTCGCTAACATATTAAATGGGCTTAATCGCTGCACCCAAAAGAAGGAATAAGTGAGACTAGGAAATGGCTCACATGAAAACCCAATGGAGTTGGATTATGGAAATACTTACTTGAAGGAAGCCGAAAGGTGAACATTGTGGGTTCACAAGGAAACGTTCCACATGAGGATCACGACCAAACTTTGAGGAAAAAGCTAAGTATCTGAACAATATAGGGGTTTAAGGATAATGGACAAGAAACCAAGGTCGTAACTATCGAAGGATAATTACTTGGTGATAGAGCCGCTTACATGTATCGAGATTAGGCAACCGGGAGAATGCGATAGTTACAAGAATGATCAAAGCGGTTATATGTTCCTCTTTGCACAATGTATCGAGCTTAGTAATGATATAAGAAGTTCTAAGATGGAAGAAACATCGGTGAAGGTTTTTCAAAGAGTCAAATCTACTGACTTTGGTGTCAAGGAGCGAAGAGTGGTCTCTCCAAAGATCGGGCCAACTCATGGACTCACATTCTCCGCCATTAAACAACCGGAGTATCAAATGAGGTAGATGTCCGCAACTTTTAATCAACGGATGAGTGGTACTTTGCCTAGTGACCCTATGCAAAATCTGAAGAAGGATGGCCAATGCATGACTGCCGCCGACTAGGAAGTGGTAAAGTGTCGATCGAACCGTCTCATATTGCCGAGCAAAAGATGAAGCCTCAACGCGAACTTGTCATGGAGATAATGTTGAGCAGAAATTTTCGGGGTAAGTCTTGAAAGTCGATAATTATCAAGTATATTCATGTAGATGTTGAAAATCCAAAAGCATGGAAAAAGATTTTAGGAGATAAAGAAAACTAAAGACTTTGACTCCAATTCCTAGATCCCTACCCTCCATTTCCAGCATAGGTTAAAAACGGAAGACAAAAAGTTCCAAAAATTACAATGTTGAAGCAATTATAATAATGTTCCTTTGGTGAAAGCTCTTTAGCAAAATGCCAGTTATGCCAGCTCATGAAATACTTGGTTACCAAGAAGAGGACTATCGCTGAACCTATTGATAATCTTTTATCACTATAGTGTGATTACTTCACACTCATTGGTCCGTAAGAAAGAAGATCCCGATGTATTTACTATTCCATGCACCATTGGCTCGTTCAACTTTGCCAAATAATTGTGTGACTTTGGTGCAGGACAACTTGATGTCAGCCGGGCTATAAATAAATAGTTGGCCTGGGGAGCCCCAACCGACTACTATGTGGTCAGTGGATGGTAGACTGCTCACCAAGAGGCCTATGGAGATATTATTTGGATGTGCTATGGCGTGGAGCACTCTTATATTCTCATAATTTTGTAATCTTGGATTGAGAAGTGGATTTTGAAGTTCCTATAATCTTAGGGAGGCCACTCTTGGCAATAGGGAGAGCTTTGGTTGACATGGAAAGTGGTGAACTGAAGTTTTGACTGAATGATGAAGAGGTTATATTCAATGCTTGCCAAGCTTCATAAAGCAAACCGAGAGACAATGTAATGCTATCTCATTTATGATATTATTAATGAAAGGGTGATTAAACTACCCATGGAAGAGAAATTTAAAACATATATTTTAGGCTCTATTGTCCGTAGAAACACATCTACATGCCGACCCCATACAAATAGTGTCTTCAAATCTTCAATGCAGATACCATCACTCCATGACCCCAAGATCATGGCCTCTGCAATTCTTTCAAGGTGGAACCTTTAGCCGCCGAAAGCGATGCTATAACTTTGGCCATGCTACATCAATACACAACCAAGGACGATTCTAGAAGTATTAATACACCAAAACCCATCGGCATACCCTTCGATAGGGTTAACACTAGTGCCGAGGTGAGTCGAGTCTTCAACTCCTGGGAACTCCTCTCAAGCATCCGACCATTCACTACATTCTTCCGGGTCTATTTGGTCAATGGCGCTGCAATACATGGAGAATTCCCTAACAAATCTCTGATAATAAATAGCAAAGCCCAAGAAGTTTTGATATTTGAAGGATTCACCGGTCTAGACAATTCACCGCTTCTATCTTCTAAGAGTCCACTTTTATATCCTCACTTGATACCACATGGCCCAAAAATGCTAATTGAGACCAACCAAAACTCACATTGCTGAATTTAGCATTTTGGCGATCCTTGAGAGTTCATAGCACCACCTCAAACAATGGCATGCTCCTCCTCGCCCGAGAGTATATTCAGATGTCATCAATAAACACAAGCACGAACATATCCAAGTATGGGCTGTGAACACTCCTATCTATCAAATCCATAAATGGCCATAGAGCATTCGTTAGTCTAAAAGACTGATAACTACAAAACTCATAATGACCATACTTCAGCATCCGAAGGTTAATATTCTGGATCTCACTTCCCGAATCCCGAGCCTATGGTATTATGGATCTAAGATCAATTCCTCGAAAAGCACATAGCACCCCGAAGCCGGTAATATAAACACCAATTCAGGGAGCGATACTGCTCTTGATGGTGACTTGTTCACTACCGATAATTAATACCTATACGAAGAGAACCATCCCTTTGGACAGAGAACTGCACCCCCATGAATACCATGATTTGAAACTTTATTCAAAAGGCCTTTCAACCTGCTTCCTTCAACTTTTTAACTTGTGGAGCCCTATGAGAAGATATGGTAGGCTTCATATTTGCATGGTCACACCAAAATCCACCTCCACTTCAGGAGGAAATTTTTAGATCATCTGGGAAGACTTTGGATACTCATGATAGCTTGGACTCACCTGATAGTCGGGTTCAAAGCACGGGCACATTAAACCAAATCACAAAGGCAACCCTGGGAGATCATCTTTCTGCCTAAGATAGGAAATGAAACTTAATCTTACAGGTACAATCAATCACCCTCGCTTTGTGATTCTTCACTGAATGTGAACTTCAATGCTTTGCTCTATAATAATCGAGGCACAGTTATAAATATTCTTAATCCATTCTCAAAGATAACATCAAAAAATCGGCCACATAATCTCACAACTCGCCTCTAGGTACCTCTTCAAGTGACCTGGACTCGGGGCAAACTTCATACACTCCCTGGCTGTAGCTATAACTCATCACCATTATGTAGAGACCAAAGTACTCACACAAGATTTTGGATTAACTCCAAACTACTAGCCACATAGGGAATCACAAAAGACAAAGTAGCCCTAGATCTAACAAAAGCATATAAACCAAGATGTATGTGATTCTAAGGCATAAATTTATTTTGGCATTGTCCACACCAGCCGTAGATGCGCCCGCCGAGCTTGGGCGTGTTGGTGGAGCCATCAACTGGAAGGTGGGCCCCTGCCCCTAATACAGCCCCGCCACTGCCGGGAAATCTCTACATAAGGTCCTGCTTCCCACACCAAGTGCAAGCACTGTGATTCGCCAAACACTCGACCCGTGTGCCTCCCTGGGACACCCAGCCTCAAACTGGGATACTAGAATCTCGCGGCCTGCCTGCTCAAACTAGAGCTCGATGCTCGCCCTTTCTGGTCGTGGCTAGGTCTAGATGGCACACTTCACGCTGAAGATATTGGGGTTGAAGATCTCTGCAGGATCAAGCACGGTGCCCACACTCTACCGATAGAACCTATAGCTTGTCCTGGGTCCCGACCCTCTGGCCTCTCTCCCTCTCGACGCACCGCTCCATCTAGTATACAAAATATTCAAGGAAAATCCATATCCCGATGGAGCATGACGGTTCCAGAATCCCATCTAGGTAGTCCGCAACTCATGAACAAACTTGCTCATTCGAGCCCTCTCGTCAACCACTAACTCGGGGTGTAATGGATAGATGAGTGAACTCTAGGCATATTCCCGCACCGTTAGCCTTTACTTTCTTTAGATTCATGAACCAAAGCACCTTCATCTCCCTAATCTCATAAGGGAAGAACCGATCTATAAAGCGACATGAAACTCATACTAGCTGATAGGCTTGCTCCGACGCCCTACTATCCTTCCACTCGTTAAACCAAATGCAAAGCACCCTTTAATTAATATGAGGCCAAATTAGCACACTCTTCTCCAACACCCTTATGCCCCGGGGTGATCTTTAATCAACAAACTCATGTGGATCCTCATCCACCTGACCTGAAACTCCGTGGGTTCATCCTTAGAAAATCTCTAACTCATGCCGCCGCATTACCATTCTCGCGGACATGCGTCATCGTCTGGGTTGACCTCCCAAGGTCAAGGCATGTGCTAGCATATGAATGGAAGCCCCGACCAAGTGATGGGCAACCAACTCACCGCATGGTGTCTACGGGCCGGTGGGGGCCTATTGGTGCCCGCCTCCATTTCCATCCTCCTTACCATTTGCATTCCTATTTCTTCGTCGTTAACTCATGAAGACATGATTCTCGCAATAGTAATAAATACTGTTAGCACAGAGAGACATTTCACCACACGACATGATCACGAAAGAAAGGAACATTTCTTAAACGTCTTGCAGCTTCTTCTTCATCATAAGTGTGCATGTTTCACACCCATGAAAAGACTTCATTAACGAGGCTTTCTCTTGTACACCCTAGGACACTTCAAAACCTACTGCTCTAATACCATGTTTTTCACGAATCTCTAACATGTGGCCGGATCGAGACACCTGACAAGAGCCCCTTGCAGACTCCAAGTCAACCCATGGCATGAACATACATCTAATTCCGCTTAATTAAAGTGGAAGATCAACATATAGTAACATAGCAAAACCTAAACATAACATAGCATTAAAATACATACACAAATCAAGATGATTATACACTATATTTGACAATCCTCTAGTTCTTATGAGTTGGGATTGTACAAGACCCCAACTAACTCTCTAAGCCAAAATTGAATATACAAAGATAACTGATAACAAATAGTCCGGAGATGAGGGTCACCACTCAAGCCGAATGCACTCCCAAAACCGGGCTAATGACAGTCCGAGCTTGAAGATCGAGCTTGTATCATGAAATGAGAGTAGAATTTAGCATGGATCGCACGTGGAATGTACCGAGTATGCAAGTTAAGCAAACCACTAAGTAGGTAAAACCATTAAAACATGCACAAAATAAAACATAACTAAAATTAGAATCCGAGAAAGGCTTGCATGCTATTTTCCGAAATCATGATTTGTTATAACTAAACATCTTAACCGAATCGAATGACCCAAAGCCGAAATCTAATAATCATAAGTAAAACGAACATTGGGTCAAAACTCCGCTATAGAACATATATAAATATATATATATATATATGAATGATAAACATGCATAATCAAAATCATGAGGAATAATGTAAGACTCGCCATATAATGTAAATTACCACGATAGAGCTACGTGGTCTCGACTATCACACTCAAGTGGACAGAGCCGTCTAAAGCCTTTCCGTGGCTAGAGACGCTACCATGATATCGATATCAACCAAAGGCCCTTTGGGCAAGGGAAACACACAAAGGAGGTCTGGGGCCACCTGACTATACCTACATTGGCACGCCGTTTCCGAGGCATAGGCCGTACTAATCCTTAGCCTACTTGGTGCTAGAAACTACTCCTAAAACATGGAGTATGTTCTCCATAATTTTTCAACGAAGCCGACCACTGCCTCCAGAGATGACGTTGAATAACCATATACATATAAAATCCGAAATCATACATGAGGAGCCTTGGCTCAAAACCATACCACAAGCTAAACATAATTGGGAGTCTTGACCTAAAATCATTATGGTAAGCTAATTCGTGAAATCATAAATCATACTTGAACATATAGGCTTACCTAATACTTAAACGTTCTTGAAAATACTTGATTCACTTTGAAAACATTATCATTTACATGGGTAACTTGAAAACATGCTTTTTATCATAAATATCTCATCATACTTGAACATACATCATAAATCTCAACTTTCAAAACTTCTCTACGGACGGGCATTATAATTTATAAAATTTGAAATCATGATTATAATTAAATACAATGTAAAAACTTTCCCCGAATCACAATTCAATAATAGAAACATGCTTAGATCGTACTCCATGGTAGAAAGTTAGGAAATTCATGCATTGGTTAAAACTCAGGATCAACATATGTGCTTCTCATGAATTACATAGGATTGGGTGTGGGTGTGAACAAATTCCATCATTTATAACCTTGCATACCTTGGGATAATCTAGTTCTATAACTCTCCGATGTACTCATGGAAAATTTGAGAAGAATTTGGAAGGAACTAAGCGTGATCACCTCTCCAAATTTCTGCTTGCATGAATGAATAGGAATAGCTTAGAATGAACCTATATCTCTTAAAAACTCATTATTTATACCTTTTAAACAACGCATTTTTTAGGCTTTGTAATTATAGAAATTATGAATAACTCTCAATAAATTTTGCAGTAAAAACTGATCGCTACCAACATGAACTGACGAGTCGCTACCACTTGGCACGAGCCATGATCTCTTGTTGTTAGGTACACTGTCATATATCCTCGCAGAATCCTCAAGAGGGACCTAATTGTTTGTCCTTGGTGACCACGACTTATGGTCACCTCTCGCTACCTTCTGTAATTTCCAAAAAACTCACTCTGGGAGCCACTGAGGCACACCACGACTCATGGTGCACACAATGAGTCGTGGTGACCCACCCATTAGGTGAACTTCCCAATTCCTCCTACCTTTACTTTATCCCTACCATGACCGACTCAACGAGTCGGGCCCGACAACGACTCATGGTCATGCTTGTGGTGACCCGCTAACGAAAATTCCAACTCAAGTCATACTCACCATGAGTCATTTAACGACTTGTGGTAACTAGTGTATAAAATCCTATTTTTTATGTTTCAGCCTCCGATTCTGATCTTAGGCTTGGGGTATAACAAGATCAAGTTTACACATGCCCCTAAATCACATAACACCCGCACAATTTCTCACTTACACCAAATATATTGGAGGGTGATACCTAGGGCCGCACTTTTAGTGAGTGCCACAATTCCACATACACAAGTCTCTTTTCTATTTCTCACCACCTCCTTCAAGTACTTTGCATACTTGGGCATTCGCTACAAAACATCAATTGAGGATGGCTTATGTCTTAAGTTCTGCTTAAAAATATCAATCAACTTCTTGAAGCATGCATCCTCCTTGCTTTTTATGGAGCTTTTGAGGGAAATGGTGGTGGTAGTCTTTCACATGTTTCTATGTTGTTATGCCATATTTCTCTACAACCGACTTGATTTAACCTTAACTACGTAAAAGCCTTGTTTAGTCAATTCAAATTTACACCTCATGGTTTTTCTATTTTAACAAAGCTTCTTCATCTAACTCGCCCACTCCTCAAACCGATTGTCATAACTCCAGCCTTAATTTGAAGCGTTGTCACTGGAAGACCCCGAGGCCTGGCATTCCTTGTGCCGCGCCCAATCGCCCATCTTCTTCTATAAAGTTTTGTGTCTAACTACCGATTTTTAAGGTCAACCGTCATCTTGTCTTAGCCGATGTCAATTGTGCTTAAGTTAGCCATGATTGTTTTTAGCATCTTCCCGAATTTTTCTTAATTGGGAATTAGTTTGATTACCCTTCATCAAGGTTGCTACTAAAAATTATGACTTCCGCCTCGATTTCCACCCTATGAGAAGTTGAGAGGATTTTTGCCGCCAATTGTAGGTGTTTCCCATAGCTCTAATTCCTCTTCATATCAAAATTCATTAATCTTGGGTTTGCTCACATAGTTAATGCAGTAATGAACACTACCCTCCATAAATATCACACCAACTTGGAGCTAGTTGCAACGCATTTACTTCTCTTAAGGCCGATCCATGTTAAACTTCTAAGTAACTATGTCATCATCTAATTATGGAAAGAGGTTGAATGGGCTACAATTCTATGATGTTGTACACTTCTAATATGCTTGCATCTTTCTTTACCATCCCTCTCGTTGCATCACCATGCCATTCTAGATTCCCTTGTGCAATTCAATTCATAAAGTGTACAAACATATCATAAATCCTTTCAAAGGCTTGACCACCTACCGTTGAGTCTATCAAAGATTTTGTGCAGATCAAAGGACTTTCTACAAAAGTATGAGCTACTACCTCCTTTCAGGATGGTGATAAGGATGGCCTGAGAAGAGCTTTAATTTGCCCCAAGCATAATATAAATTTATATACTTCGCTTGAAATTAAGAATTTCACTTAAATTTGCGCTTAAGCAAATGGAAAGAATTCGATTAGGAACTACCTGCATCCTAAGTGCTAATGGATTTTGGTGGTTCTACCTTAACCACCTCTTTCCTTCTCCCAACAATGAAAATTGGAAAAATATTAGTCTCACATAATCAATCGAGACTTCCGCGAACAAAAGTGTCACTAATCTCTAAGAAATTCTAAGAATGTTAAGTTGTGGATCTTCATGTGTGAGACCTGTGAACTATCCATTTGTATGCAAATGCTTGCACCATATTCTATTTCTGTTTCAAATCATGCCCTTGGCCCTACTTCATATATTAGAAGTGACATTTGTTATGAGTGGATTGGAGTATTTTGTGGATTGGTCCGGCCACCATCTCTCGCCGAACAACCTCTTATAATTGAACCTCGTTTAGATGGGATAGAGAGTAGTGTGCCTCCCTTTTTCGCCTTATGTAGTCCGCGCTCAGTTCATGGTGGGGTTCAAACAATTCTCCATCCCTGCCGCCCTCGTTGAAGAACCAATTTGTACCTGCAAAAATTATGAGTAAGACCAAGTCATCAACACTTAGAAAATAAAACAACAAAACTAAAATTATATATTCACTAATTTTTCAAGTCCCCTGCAATGGCGCCAAAACTTATTCGTTTCCAACCGTACACGCAAGTGTACATGGTCGCATGGGCACATGTGGCTCTTTGTGACTGATGTCGAACTGATAGAGACTTGTGATTTAAGCAAGATCCTATTCAAAATTAATATGAATTCAATAAGTGTGATTGTATCCAAAATTAAAGATATTTGTTTTGCAAAATTTGAAAGTGAAAAAATATATATTAAATGGGGTAATGCATAATATTAAAGAGGACTTCTAGGGTCGGTGCGCAGCAATCATGTAGCATATTTTCCTTTGGTCAATTTGATTATCTCAATTGTTAATTTACGGGTTAATATCATTACTATGGTCTTTTGAGCCTTTAATCATCTAATCAACTTGACTTCACAACTACATCGTGGAGTGTTGATGTGATAACCTAAATTTAGCATATTATTAAAAGTCATCCCTAGAATGAAAATGAATACAATTAGGTATATTTCTATCCAAAACATGAATTCAATATCTATTCTCTGTTAGAAGACAAAACTCTCTCTCATATTCTTCATTATATTCTAGTGTTCCTCCTTTCGTATTCGCACAAGAATTAAAGATTTATTCTAATTGTCGTGAATCATTAGAATAGTATGAGCAAGAATGTAAGAACAACCAAACAATAATCAACCCAAATGAAAATTAAGAATACCCTAAGACATTCATATTTGTGGCCTCAACCCTAGAATAAGGGTTATTAGCCACTCATAGTTTTACAAGAAATTAAAATGTAATGACTATTAAAAAGTAACAAATGGAAAAGAGAAAGGAAAAGAACCCTAAAATGATGCCCTTCTTTCATATTCCCGCTCTCTAAGTCATCCCCGGTATTCTATGATGTATTAAACAACCGCTAAGTGTCCTATTTATTGATGGAGGATTTTAGTTAACCTTTGCACCCAACTTGTCACGTTGTTGGACATAGCAATATGCCTCCATGACACACCATAATGTAGAACTTCACTGGATAAGCGCCTTGTGTGCATAATAAAGACAACATGGCATAACTGAGTGCACCATTTGTGCACCATGTCATAGCCAAGAACGCATAGGAGGCCCAATGTAACACAAAGCATGAACAAGCACTCTACTATTTTGGGCATTAGTATCTTTTGCATCCCTTAGTGTGGCACAAGGCCGGTCATGCCTTACTCCTTCCATGGCACGAGCCCAAACATGATAGCCCACTATTTTGTGCATCAATATGTATTTAAGTGGAACTTTTCTCCGTATTCACAACCTCTATCCTTTATCATCATATTAAGCTCTATTCTTGATCAATTTTTTAACCTATAAAGCAGAGCTAATCGTTAGCTTGTTAGTCTATGGACACGATTTAATCAAAATACATGAGATTATAATTGAATTTAATCATAAATTAGGCTAAACTATGGGCATAAAATGGTACTTGAACGTGTAAATATGCCTAAAATCAAGAACTAATATGAGAACATTCTATGATACTCTATCATAGATTTTTTTCATGTCTAGTTTGACCGTTCCCAAGCTTATTGTCCCCCTTCCGAATATCTCTGTAATTATTTCTTGAGCTAACAAACACAGCTTTCATTTATATTCCTCCCTTTTACAAACCTAGCTGGTTCTTTAAAAATCAAATTATGAAGCATAGAGTCCAAGTTATCACTAATTATTTTTGAGGTGACTTTGTTATTCCTAAAACTTATGGGTCTCATTTTAGAGAACTTGGTCACAATTCTCTGGGAAGAAGTATAAGATTAATATATGATGGATTTAGGTAAAGCTCCGACCATCTCAAAAAGCGTTTATTATTTTGACAATGTCCCCCCTACTATCTCCCTTCAAGTCGCAGCTTCTTGTAAGTGACATTAGCGCCACTAGCCCCAGCCCCTTTCCAATTAAAAACAACACTCTACTTCTCGCTTTCTATGGAAATATTGTTCGTAAAACTATTGCTCTCTAGTGATATCATGTTCCGGAAATGTCTCGAACAAAGAATCATCTAGAGAACTATCTTATGGATAATTACTTTTAAAAGAGCTACTCCTCTCTGTTTTTAATTGATCCCCTTTTATCCAATTCCTTCAATTTTAAAGCCTTTGATATGTATCCTTTTCCTCTATATCACATAAAAAAATATTGTGATATTCCTGAATACATTCTAAGAACCAGGTAATACCAACTTTTGTTTCTAAAACTCCTCTTCATAGTGCAGTATTTCTTTAACTCAAATTTCTGCTTGTTATAGTATTGAATTTATTGGCCATAGTTGAAAACTCTTCAAATATGTCCTATTTTATCCTATCTCCTCCCTAATGGTAAGCTATTTAAATATGTCTTTATAACATATTCTAGTCCACTTGGATAAATCAACCTTTACCCTTTTCATCGTCTTTTTCAACCGATGAGTGTTACCTCACCACTTAAAGAAATGGTTCATAAGTCTAGAACTTCAAGAACCTAACCGGCTTAAAGAAGTTCTAAGGCTTCTCCTCATAAGTTAACAACAAAGGAGCAAGGTCGTATGTCACGATCCAACATAGGTCCATCGAGATATGGAATCTCGAACCATAAATGTTGTCTCCAAGTCGACTCCATGACATGAACATATAACTAAAGCTTCAACATAATTGTTACACCCCGTAAGTTCCACATTTAGTCGACTATTCGCATATTAGGCTGGCGGATTTTAGATGTCGACACGTATGAGAAAGGGCCGTGAAAAGGCTCTAATGAGCGCGGAGCCAAGCTTGCAAGGGAGAGAGGCCGACTGCACTACTGGGAAGAGGTAATGTGTCACGAACCTCTCGGCGCGGGAGATGGCTCGTGGCACGGCCCCAAGATTATGCCAGTGGCTCTGCAACACGAACCCCATGTCCACCGCCCAAATTATATATAAGTTCAATGTTTTCATTGGTATCATATCCAAATAAACAAAATTTCGCTGCTAGAGAAGAGAGATACCTGCATTTTCGCTTAAATTACCCCGTTTACGCTATGAAATGCTATCCGAATTCAAATCTTTGGGTATCAAAGTTTAGCATCGTGAAGGAGCATTACTACAGAGTTAGTTCTTGAAAATTCGCCCAGCAAATCGTTGTCCCGCCGAGTCAAAGTTTTTGAAATGACGTCAATTTATATACGATCACATGCTTCAAGTAAGTATTTTCCTTCTAAACCCCGAAAATTATACGTTTTCGAATGTGTTCGCTAAGTTAAAGTATAGTTATTATTTATATAGAAAGTTATCATTTTTTTCATTTATAGTACCGAAATTAGTCTCATTCTCCCGCAATATGATTATGCTTAGCAAAAGTTGTTGAATGTGGGATTAAAACTCACCAAACATATCGTAAATTCCACATCTGTATCTTAAGGCAAATGTCTTCTTAGTTAGTTATTTTAGTATTATAACTCAATCTGAATCCCCAAGAAGAAGATTAAAAGCATATCTATTATGGATATTATTGTTATTAGCCGAGATCAAGATTCCATATTTAGTTGGGGATTACCTTCCATTAGAGAAGCCTTCCCCTGACCAACACCAGGGTTACTAGATGTCGTCGTCGCTGTGGGAGAGATAACGGTCGCTTCAAGGAGCGGGTACGCCGTCCGCAAGGGAGGAAGATAGGGTCAGAGGTCCTCATACATTCTATTCCATTGTCAGGACTATTTTATGTCGATTCGCATCACACCGCACTCTTATCACTGCTTGGTGTCCTGGGTGTAGATACGTATGACGAGAGTCCATCGACTAAGACACAACTATAGTTTAGGGGCCTAGGGCTCATTTGTAGACCCGTGGGATTCAGAGGATGGTTATAGTTACAGATGACTCAAGCGTATGACCTTGTTAGGGTATAGACCGAGGTAATCTATCAAAGACATATGGGGCCCGGATGGCTCTTTTTTTTTTAAGTTTGTTGTACCTACCTGTACTTATGGGGGCCAATGTAAGTGTTCTTGTTTGTAGTAGGTAACAATAGATTAGGCAAGAAGAAGTATAGCCAATTAGGTGGTATTCCTATCCTCGCAGCCATTTTTAGTTTCATTTCAATTCATATAGTTATTTATAATTACGACCTTACATATTTAGTGCATATTGTAATCACGCCTCTTCTTGGGGTGCTAGCATTACTTTCCACAGTGGATAGACACGACCTGTGTGGCCTTCCTAGTTTTCAAACTGCATTAGCAAGCAGGCTTCTGCCTTCTTTCTCCGAAGCTCCTAGTTAGAAGGTTGACACTTTTTTTTGTGTCTACAAACTTTATGGGTAGGTCGGGGCCCTTTTCTGACCAATATATCACTCCTAGAGGCTTGCAGATCACTCTAAATTTCCCGTGGTTAGTTGTTGTGGCCATGTGGGGCCCATATATGTTTTTATCTTGCATGTTGGCCATACGGGGCCTTTTTAGCTGCTAGTTAGCGGTCTTGTCAACCATAGCTTAGCTCATGCTAGATTTACTTTGCTACCATAACTAGACATTGGTGGTGGCTTTATCTACTCGCTTAAGATTCCCTTTATTATTCATTTCTAGGTAGCTTTTTTCTTTTTACAGTGTCTATAAGGCCCATCACGGGGCTTTGCTTACAATCGAGATATAGCCCGTCATTTTCTTGATTTGATATTTATAAAGGTCATGCACCATAGGTGCAGTAAGCTCGCTCAAAGTTAGCTTACACCCTAGTAGGGCAAATTGCAGTTCCGCCATACCTCTCAAGGTGTTGTGTGACAAATTTCTGGTGGTATCGTGAGCAGTCGTATCTCAAGGAGTCTACAAGTCGTGCTAAGTAGATTCTTGTCTATGGATGTGTTGTGCACCACTTACTATAGATAAAAAGTCTCATATGCATGTTAGATGTGTTAATCTTCTTTCTTCCAAATGTGCCGTAGAGTTGTGTTGTATAGGGATGAGTCCCTCGCCTCTATAATCTTTCTTTTCATGAGAAATGACGTAACGCTCGACGTAATTACGACCGGCAGAAATTAGGATGTTGTAGCGGGAGAAGGCACTACAGTAAGGTGCCTCGCTAGAGTCGCCCGATCTCGAGGGTGACAGGAGACTACATCTCGGTCTCCCCAGTACTCTCCACCACAGCCAGAGCCGCCTAGAGCGGTAGATGTGTTTACCACTCAAAGAATTTCATACCGATGCCAATGCATCATGAGGTCAAGAGTGTTGTTTTTATGATAAAGCTCCTCGATAATGGCCGGCACAACATCAAAAAGGGCACTCGTGAGCGTTGCGAGTCTTCGTGGAGGACCATGTAGTTCTAGGGTTTGAGACTTCTTACTCTAAGTCCCTCAGGTTATTGGCACTGGGACCGACGAGGGACCCTCAAGACTTTTTGGACTAGCTGCAGCGAATCTTTAGAGTAATGCATGCCGCACCTGCGTAATCAATCGTGCTAATAGTGTTTGGAGTACGAGAACAGTATATTATGGTATAAGAGTTGGGAAAGGTCTTTGAGGTGTAAAGATGTTCCCCTCCGACTCTGGTCCGCCGTAGGCCTTCTTGGACCATTATTTGTCGCGGGAGATCCGAAGCCTGGGTAGATCAGTTTTTTCATCTTGAGCAACATTGATTAGTGTTCGAGAGTATGCTATGAGGTTGAGTCCCTAGCCTCGTATTCACCGGCTTTTGTAGATACCATGCCGCCTAGCAAATGGTGCACCTATTATTATGGGACTAAATACGTAATATGTAGAGACTTGTATTACATGAAATACTGTGAGAGGACATGGATATTGCCCGTGTTCGTGAATATTTTAAAACACGAGGGGATTAGACAAATGGGCACCTGAATTAGACAGGCAAATCGTGGAGCAGCGCCGTGAGGGTTAGACCTAAGACTTTCGCGCAGTCTCGCTAACCCAAAGCCACGATTAGTAGGAAGACCACCTGCATCTCAAACCTCCGTAGTAGTAGTTGTGGTAGTAGATCAGCTCGCCGATGGCGCTGTGACTCGCGAGAGTTCATGACCCTTAGCTCGTAGGCAAGAGAAGCGGGCCGATCATAGTAGATTTACCATGCCACTTTTCCTTATTTATACGCCGATGCCATCCTAGGGCATGTAGGTATGGTTTAGCACGTGTTAAACCTAATGAAGGAGGGTCATCTAAAGAGGGACTCCAAAGAAGGGGTCGAGGATCGGTACCCTCGATAGGATAGGTGTTCGCAGGGTCACATGCCCTATCATCTCCAAAGAAGGGCTTAGGCCCTCAACTCCACTCAGAGGCCAAGTGCATTAGGGGCATCTAGTTTAGATACCAAATTCGCATCGCACTTATACTTTACCCGACGACGAGTTAGAATCGTCGTTGGATGTGGTGACGGCATGCTAGAATTTCCCGCTTCATTTCGTGTATGTCTTGATAGACCTAGGCTCTACTTATCTTATGTTACACCATTACTCTCTCGTAAGTTTGGTATTATGCCGTAATATCTTCGTGACCTTTTTAGTGTCCATACCTACCGATGATTCCATCACACTAAAAGAGTCTACCAGGTGCAAGGCAGAGGTTGCTGGTCGCCAGACTCTGGGCGCGACGCTGGGGTAGAATCAGAATATTGAATTTGATGCAATTATGGGTGGCGATTACAGTACCCGCGTTATGCCAATGTGGGTGAATGTTGACCAACCTGTCATCTCTAATTTCCACTGAGGTAGTACAGAGTGGAAAGGTAATATAGCCACGCCAAAAGGTAGGTTTATTTCTATTTTCGTAGAAAGTAAGTTAAATAGGAATAGGTTGAAATAAATCATATTGATGTATCTGTGATGTTCAAGCCGAGTCTCCAACTCTTAGCCTATCCCAAAGAGTCAATAAATTTTGCATCTATTCCTGATGAACTTTTTCATATTCCCGTAACGGGAGATCGATTTGCAATTGATTTAGCACTGTGTACTCAACCCATGTCCATCCTCGTATCGAATGGCTCCCGCCGAGCTTAAGGAGAATTGAAGGAACAAAGCTTGAAAGACTCAGCTAGGATAGGGCCGAATACTTCACCACGGGGTGTGCGCTCTATTTGTGAGAAGGAAGGATGGCTCCTCCGCATGATATAGACTATCGACAATCGAATATAGTCACCATCAAGAATAAAATACCCATTTCCCAAAATAAATGACTTGTTTGACCAAAGCCATAAGGAGCAAAGTATTTCTCTAAGATCGACTTAAGATCTCGGGTACTATTAGGTTCGGGTTCGAGGGAGTGGACATTCCAAAATCGGCCAGACTGTGCATGGCCATTTTGAATTTCTCGTCATGTCCTTCTGACTCAGGAATGCTCCAAGAGTTGTCTGCGGATTTGATGAATGCATCTCTGTGCCGTATCTCGACTTGTTTGTATAGTGTTTATCGACTCCATATTCTAGCATATTCCTCCTCAGAAGTAGAACATCTAATCATCTAAGGACAAAGGTCTAATTCTTCATGACTTGGGCTGTATGCTAAATTTTTCAAGTGGGTTTTGGCCGTAAGCCGCTGCCTTTTTTAGCCATGTTGTATCGTGTTTATATTCGTGTAGATTCACAAAAGATTGAGGCAAAAGACATACATGGCCTAGACCTACAACTCCAACCGAGGTACGTAGTTTCCTAGGGTTAGCCGGGTATTACAAAAGATTTTTAGAGGGGGTTTTCACTTTATCGCCTTTGACCAAGCAATTTAGAAAGCAAATAAATTTCACTAGATCAAGCGTGTGAAACAGAGTTTTTTGTGAGTTGAAAAATAGGTTGACATCAGCACTAGTTGTTGGCCTTGTTAGAAGGGTCGAGGATTATGTAGTGTGTTGTGATGCTTCGTGTGTCGGGTTAGGGATGTGTTTTGATGCAACATGGTAAGGTGACTTTTTTATGCTTCGAGGCGCTTGAGGAAGCTTGAAAGAACTATCCCACTCATGACTGGGAGTTAGCGGTTGTAGTCCACGCCTTAAAGATTTGGACACATTCCGTATGGGGTGCACGTGACATTTGGTCGATCATAAGAGCCTTCAGTATATATTTATGGAAAAAGAATTAAATCAAGGGCCGTCGCCGGGTTAGAACTCGTTAAAGGATTATGATGCTAATATTTTTATATAACCTAGGCTAACGTTGCAGCATGCCCTCCCACAAATCCATGGGAAGTTTAGCATACTTGAAGCCCGACTGGGATTGGCCCGAGAGTTGCATTAGTTAGTTTGGCCTCCCGAATAGATTCAGGGACCAAAGAGTAGTGGTTTAGAATACTACAAGATTATCCGTGCTGTAGAAGTGAAGAGAACGGCAAATATGAAGACCCTAACCTAGACCATCTTAGAGATAAAGCTCAACGAGGGGAAATATTATCTTTCGAGGCAAACTACGCACTGGGTCTCTATAGATACAGGGGTCAAAGCTTCCAGGTTCTAGAAGTGGTAGGACTTCGCCAAAGAGATCATGGAGGAGGTACATTATTCTGCTATTCTCTTCACCTAGGTTCAACAAAGATGTATTATGACATAAAGGAAATTTATTGGAATGAATGAAGAAGGAGGCAAATGTAATTTGTAGCACAATGTCCTAATTAGCTCCATGAGTGAAGTTCAACATCAAAAGCCCATGATTGGACACAGAAATAGCATTGCCTATGTGGAAATGGGAAGCAATCAACATGGATTATGAAAGGGATTAACCCGTACGTAGACGCAAATTCTGATTCCCATTCCGGTGATTGCCTACGATTGGATGAAGTCAACCCATTTTCTACCGCAGAGCTACCTTTCTCACCCGAGGACTATGCTAAATCCGTATATCATAGAGATAGCTCGATTGCATGGTGTCTCCAAGATCAATTATTTCATAAAGGGGTGCGCCACAAGCAAATTCTCGCAGCCCTTTCAGAAAGGCCTAGGAACACAAGTTATTAATCGGTCTTGGGCATATTTACATGCCTCCAAATACTATTATATACTCATGTTTTACCCATGTTGTACTCAATTTATGAATAATCTCATGTATTTTGTGTAATTTGTGGCCATGGACTTACAAATATGATTAGCCTTCTTTGTAGGTTCAAATTGCCAATGTATGGAGCCCAATGTGAATATAATGGTCCTAATAATGAAGATAAATGTTAAGGGATGGATTATGGATGATGAGACAAACTAAAAGGGATGTCAACTCCGCGTCACTGCAGCATTGGGCATTCAACAACGTGCCACTGAAAGCAAAGAATTAATTTATATGAGTAGGGGTTACAAAGCAACCAGTTGTGTCAGCCGCGTACCAACGTGCCACTGGAAATGCTCCACCATAGGACAAATTTGCATTTTTTCAAATTTTAGTATAAATTGAACCCTTAGCTTCTAAAATCATTTGTCACGAAATATTTTCTCTAAACTCAGAGGAGTGAAGAGAGAAGTGAAGAACTCACCTAGGGTTCACTAATTTTACATTCTTTTACCTATTCTTTGTAAGTACACTACTTCTTAACGATGTTTTTAAGTTATTGTATGAACATGACAGGGTTAAAACCCTTCCTCTAGGGTTGAGGCCACGTTATATGATTTTAATGCATGAATTCATTTTTGTTTGAGTTGTTAATTGTTGTTTTGTCTTACATTCTTTATTATGGTTTTTTTATGCTTGATCACCATGAAAATATACACGTTAATCTAGGTAAAAGTTTGAGAGAGTAACCCTAGGCTAGAACAAGAGAATGTAGGGAGCAAGTTCTTATCTTACAATAGGATTCGCGGTTAGGAAAGGAATATACCTAATTTTCCTTTCTTGCTGATAAAACGATGATAGCAATATCTGCTTAGGAATTGTCACTCCACCACCTAGAAAGTAGTTGTGAAGCTAAGTTAGGTTAAATGATTAGAGGCACGAAAGTCCCTAATCAAGAGCACAAATCCCGTAAACCACATCCATGTAGTTGGAATTTTCCACTTAACTAAGATGTAACATCCCCGCTCAACGTATGTAGTGAGGCTAGTTCGCCGTGTTTAGAGGCTTGGAGAGACCATGAAGATCGCATTTCCATCTATGTGAGACAACACTGATAATTACAATGGAACCATTAAAGTGTAGCATTGCATGATTATCCGGCCTTAGCTCTAGTTGCTTATTATATCATTTCTAGATTGTTTTGTGAATTACCCCAAAACTTAATTATAATTTACTAAAACTTTCATAATCAACACTTGTAAAGGTTAATCTTACACTTGAACTTCATAATTCACCGAATTGGTCCATTCCTTGTGGGTTCGATATCCACTCTAAAAAGGCCACCAGATATTTGTATGACCGCGTACGCTTGCGTGTGCGCTCGGAGTGCAAACATTAGCCCGAAAGTACATCCTTTCACCCTCAAATGCATCTTGTTAACGCATAATTCAAAACAACTCTCGAGGATATGTTACATGTGCATGCGATAGATTGGAGGCAGCTTGAGATGAGCATTTACTCCTTATTGAATTTGCTTATAATAACAATTATCATTCAAGAATCCGTGATGGCACCTTATGAGCCCTTGTATGGGCAAAATGCAGGTCCCTAGTTGGTTAGTTTGAGGTAGGAGAATCTCGTACACTAGGACTGCATATAATCCATTAGTCAAGAGAAAGTAAAACTTATTAGAGAATGTCATGATGCTGCAGCCGTCGAAATCTTACGCTTATGTATGACGTAGAGACCTAGAGTTCGACGTAGGTGAAAGTTTCACCAATGAAGGGCCTGATAAGGTTTGGTAAGAAAGAAAAGCTCAGCTCCGAGATTTATAGGACTCTATCAAATCCTCGTGAGAATAGTCTAGGTGGCATACAGTTAGATTTTCCTTCGAGTTCGAATTGTCTACCCGGGTCTTTCATGTGTCGATGTTATGGAAGTGCATAGTAGATCCTCCCGACTATGCCACGGAGGATGTCCAGCACGAGGAATTAGCTTATGAAGATGTTCCAAGAGGCTATATTGGATCGGCGGGTTCATAGGTTGAGAACCAAAGATGTCGCGTTGTTAAGGTAATGTGGGAGAAATAGGAATAGAGAAGAGATGACTCGAAGTCGAGTATGATATGAGATCCAAATATTCTCATTTGTTCCGGTGCTTAGTCCGTGACTATGCAAAGCATGTAAGTTATTGATTCAAATGCTATTTCATGATTTGTGTTATAAATTTCTATTGACTCAAAATTTTTATTGTGAAATAGTTGTTATAGTGTTATATAAAGTGCCTATATTGGACTTTTCGTGTTTCGTATTTTTATAGTCCATATTGCTGTGGGAGACTACTAATTTTTCCGTAATAACAGACTTTGGAAAAAGTTAAACTCCCTGTAAGTGAAATTCGAGGGATGAATGCTCCTAGGGGGAGGATGTCACGACTCATAAGTTCTAACGTTTAGTCGGCCTATTTGCATGCTAGTCAAGGATTTTATAGGCCGACACGCACGAGAAAGGGCCCTGGGGAAAAGGTCAAATGAGCGCGGAGCCAAGCTTGCAGCGGAGAGGGTCGGTCACCGCCCAAAGGAGCAACGTGTCATGGACTCCTCCCTAGCCAAGGCTCCTTGGCACGGCCTAGGATTGGCGTGTTGGGTTCCATTCCACTGACTCGTGTCCACCACTCAAATTATATATAAGTTCAATGTTTTCTACTGGGTATCATTTCCAAATAAAACAGACCCGCTATTGGGAGAAGAGAGATACCGCATTTTCGCTAAATTACCTCTATTTACGCTACAAAATGTTGCCTAAATTCAAATTAACTCGTGTATCAAAGTTTAAGGCCGTAAGGAGCATTACTACGGAGTTGGTTTAGTGAAATGCGTTTGGCAAATCGTAACCCCGCCGAGAGTCAAAGTTGTGCAATGACTCCAACTAATTTCTATACTATCACACCAAGATAAGTATTTTTCCCTTTTGAACTCTCGAGAAATTATACATTTTCGACCATGCTCCGTTAAGTTGAAGTATATTTAATATTTATGTAGAAAGTTATCATTTTTGTCGAATTTAGTACTCAGAACTAGTCTCATTCTCCAAGAATACGATTAAAGTTAGAAAAAGTTATTGAATGCGGATTGAAACTCGCCAACTAATCAAAATTGGCCATCCAGGTATGTTAAGGCAAATTGCTTTGAAAGTTAGTTCTTTTTTATTATAACTCATCAATCCCAGAAGATCAAAGCATATATATTAAGTCTAGCTATTGTTATTAGTCGATTTCGCATTCTATGTTTAGTTGGGGATTATTTACGCCTATATAGCCTTCCCCGACCAACCCCGTGGTTATTAGCTATGTCGTCGCCGCTAGGGGTGAGATGGTGGCGTCGCCCCAAGGAGTGTATGTCAGTCCAAAGAGATGAAGATAAGGGTCCAAGGTCCTCATACAAACCCATTCCATACTGACTATTTATGCCTATCTCCGCCCTGGCCACCACACCCCTTGTCGAGCCCGGTGCCCGAGGTGCAGATATCGTATATCGGGAGTCCATTGGACTCAAACACAACTACATATCAAGAGCCGAGTGTGCCTGGCCAGGTAGACCCGTGGACCGGTAGGGCGGCTACAGTTGCTATATGACTTACTATGACTCGTTAGGGTATATAGACCGAGGTGTACTCATCAGGGCTTATGGGGCCCCTGTGATAGGTTATTTTGTGCTGCTTTTTCTCGCTAATGGGGGCCACGTAAGGTTCTTGTTGCATTAGCTACCAATCAAGTGGTATTCCTATCCTCGGCCGCTTACTTTCGCTCGCTTTCGCTCATACAGCTTATTTACAAAGCAAATTTACATATTCAAGCATATTATACCGATTCCTTCTTGGGCGCTCAGACATTTGTCTACAAAGTGGATAGACGCGGATCGTGGCCTTCCTAGTTTTCAAACTAAATTAGCATTGTAGTCGGGCTCTTTCCTCCTGAGCTCCAGTTGAGAAGGGTTGACTCTTTTTTGTGTGTATAGTGTATGGGTAGGTCGGGGCCCTATCTCGAACAATATAGTCACTCCTAGAGGCTTGTAGACCGTTCTAATTCCCGTGGTTGGGGGTTGTTGTTTGTTGTGTGGGGCCCATATGTGTTTTATCTTGTGTGTTGGCTGTATGGGCCTTGTTTTAATTATATAGCGCCATGATATATCTTAGTTCATGGTCGGATTTACTTTATAATCATAACTAGACATCATGGTGGTCTTGTCTGCCCACATAGATTCCCTATTATATCCGTTTCTGTGCGGCCGCTTTCTTTAACAGGATTATGGCGCCCACGCCCAAGGGTCAAAGCCATAGCCAGATATAGCCCGTCATTTTTTTGATTGACGAAAGGGTCATGTTCAGAGGTTCGTGTAGTAAGCTCATTAAAGCGGTCAAAATTCCTAGTAGGGCACCAGTGCAAGTAATGCCTCCTATCGTGGGGCGTGAAAATAATAAAATGGATGACTCGAATTAAATAGTGGAAGTCTAAATAATAGAACATCTGAACAATGGAAATATCATAACACCGAATCCGAAGCTGAATGTATTAAACTCGCCCGAAAAGCCACTAACATGTTTGGATGAGCCGATGGGACAACCCCCAACTAGCTTCTTGGCACTAGTCTAAAATCAAAATGCTAAAACTCAACTAATTGTGTCATCAAAGGATGAGGACTCATCAACCGGCCGTCTGGGATGAACTCGGAAATCGACTAGCGAAGGGAAGGAGGTTGAACGTTTGAGCATGTATCATGAAATGATACAAGAGTAGAGTATGCTACGTAGTTGGAATGTAATCTGAGTATGCAAGGTAAGTAAAACAAAGCAAGTGGCAAAACTAAAATCATGCATATCTTAAATCATAACATCATAAGATTCTAAGAGTAAAGGCTACATGTTGATATTTGAAAACATGAGTAGACATAATCACTAAGTACATATGGCTTCGCCATATCTACAATCATAGGTAAAAACTCATAACTAATCTTTGGACTAAACCTGCTTAAAACACGATATAATATCTTATAGAATATGTTTTACTGGAAATCATAAGGAACAATGGGGGACTTGTCTTAACCGGACAACCAGCATGTATGAGCGCATGATGATGCCATGTCTTGCCCACGTGAAGGAGAGCCATCCTAAGCCTTGATAGGGAGAAGGATTAAGTAAGTGATATCACATGGGCCCTCGGGACAGGAAATGCTCTCTTGAGAGGCCCCAAAGTATACCTATGTTGGCGCGTAGTTTATGAGAGTGGGGAACATTGGACCCTATCTTACTCGGGTGCTAGACACTACCCCAAAATATATAATTCTCATATAATTCATAGATCAAAATGTGGTTAAATTCAACAAATAGGGAGTCTGACTCCAATACTTGGAGATAATCAATCCTAGTAGCCTTGGCTAAATCATGAAATCTTTCTTACTTGAGCAGGCTTGCCCAACTCTTAACATCATGCTTGCATGAGATAGACATTATAAGTAAAAATCATAAACATAATAATCATGGATAGTTTGAAAACATTCATATACTAGAAATCTCATCATACTTGGAAACATATATCATAAACCCAACTTTCATGAAACTTGCATAATTGGGGCATCATGTTCTTAAAACATGAAATCATGAATTATAAACAAAATAGGTATAAATCTTGCCCATGAATCTTAAAACATCATTTAAAACTTGGAAGGAATTGACTCATGAATTAAACATAGAGAATTTCATAAATTGGTTAAAACCCCATAGAATTAATACTTGAATTTATGAACTTAAGGAATTTTGGGCATGAGAGTTAAGGAAAACTCACATTCATGACCCTACATACTCCTAAACGGGTTTTACACTCTTCCTTGAAAGCGCAAGAGATTTGGAGAAGAACTTGAAGACTTCTAGGGTTGAACTTCTTTGGAACTCTCTAATCTTGCATGCATGGGAGAGAATGACTTAGGATAAGTTAACCCTTCTTAAAATTCTCCTAACAAAGCTTAAAATGATGTATTTTAGGACCTAGGAGCTTAGAAATTATGAAAACACCCTACTAACTTCGGGCAAGAAAGTAGACTCTCGCTAGCTCCTCACGAGGGACTTCATGTCGTGAGGTAGGGACTCGCCGTGGTGTCCACTGCGGAAGTTTAAGGATTCCACCTTATATTTGGACCTCTTGACCAAGACTCACTTCATGAGTCATGATAGACACCATGACTCATGGCATCCAACCATGGTCATCCCCCAACCACCCACTCCTAATCGCCCAATCCTTCATTTCACGAGTCACTCCACAACTCGTGGAGTAACTTCCTAATGGGTCACTGGATGAGTCATCTTGTGACCCGATGCAACATTTTCCTATTTTCTCTGGCTCAATTTCCTAGCTCGATATTAGGGACGTTTGGGTATACGAATACAACCGAACATAGGCTCGCATCAAGACACTTAACATGAAACCATAAATGGCTCCAAGTCGACTGATGGAATGAACATGATAACTAATCCGACATAATCAAAGTGGAAAACTAAATTTTGAAATAGTGGAAGTCTCAATACTAAAAGCATTTGGACAAACTAAATAACATAACACTAAATCCAAAGTTGAATATTACACTATATCTCGAAAAGCCTCTAACATAATGACAAGTTGATCGGACATGACCCCAAGTGAAAACACTATAAGTCTGAAATTGGAAAGTGACAACAATAACTAACTAAAGGTCCTCAAAGGAGGAGGACTCACCACAACGCTCGTCTATACTAAACTTCCGAGAACTCGGCTAGCGGCGAGGTCAATTTGAATGTCCGAGCCCGTATCATGAACGATACAACATAAAGTAAGTGAGGTTAGTACTTGGAATGTATTATGTATGCAAGCTAAGTAAAATAGGCTGAGTAAGTAAAACTAAAATCATGCATATCTTAAATCATAACATCGTGAGATTCTAAGAGTAAAACTACATGCTAATATCATTAAAACATGAATAAACATAACTAGATCTCATAATGAAAATAATGCATATGGCTTGTCATATCTGAAATTATAAGTAAGCATCATAGACTTATCCTTGCATCAAACCCCAAGAAAACATGGTATAATATATTATAATATATACATTACTAAAAATCATGAGGAATAATGGGAGACTCATGTTAACCGAAAACTACCATGTAGGAGCACCCGATGATCCCACGTCTTGGCTCACGTGGAGGAGGACCATCCTAGCCTTGCTAAGGAAAAGGATTAAGTAAGGTGTGATATCATGATGTGCCCTTGGGCGGGAAAATGTTTGAGAGGGCCCAAAGTATAAGTACGTTGGCGCATAGTTTATGAGACTCGGGGGGAACCTGGCATCCCTAGCCTACTGCTAGACTTTACTCCCAAAATATACATAATGCCCATATAATCGTATATCAAATCATAACTTAAATCTTAATATATGGGTTGTATTGACTCCAAAACTTGAGACAACTAAACTTATTAGCCTTGGCTAAATCATGAAATCATGATTAACTTGAGTGGGCTTTCCCAAGTCTTAACATTAAGCTTATTCAAAATCGACTTCATAAGGAAAATCTTAGATTCATACATGGGTAATTTTATAAACATTCTTCATGCTAAATATCTCATCATGCTTGAAAACATAGATCATAATCTTAAGTTTCATGAAACTGCATAATTGGGCCTAATACTCTCAAAGCTTAAATGTTAAGATCCTAAGCAGAGTCATATACTTGAATTCATGAACTTGGAAATAGGATTTGGCCATCAAAGTGAAGGGTACCACCATGACCCTACATACCTAGGTAATCCGATTTTACACCCTTCCTTGAAAGCCCAAGAGATTTGGGGAAGAACTAGGAGAATTCTGCTTGGATCTTCAATAGAACCCTCTAATCTCGCATGCATGGGAGAAAATTAATTTAGGATAGACTAGGCACTCTTAAAATCCTCCTAAATGAGCATATAATGACGTAGTTTAGGACTTAGGAGCTGAAATTATAAAAAATCCTTCCTAAAATGCAGAAAAAGGACCCCGCTACCATTACGGACCTAACTAGTCAGTGGAGGCAGGGGACGACTCATGTGACCTTCAAAGGAAATCCACCTTCAACTCAAACTCTCCCTAGAGATGACTAACTTCACGAGCCGCAAGAACTCACAACTCATGGCCGCCACTCGTGATCACCCCTTTACCACGATCTTCTACTAAGGCTCCACTTTACGAGTCACTCCACGAAACTCGAGTAACCTCGTGTGTCACTTTACACCCGTCCTGTGACCTCGACACATTTTCCCATTTTCTCCTGCCACCATCGGGTCTCGGTATTATGACTTTTGGATATTACAATATCTCCTCCTAAAACATTCATCCGAATGTGGATAAACATACTCAAAACTTGGCGAATGTAACCGCCATCGCAAATACTGAACATTTGGAGTTTGAAACTGACTTGAGCGACTAACTCCGGACTAATATATATATATGAATCCACCGAATTCACGAATCACATATACATGCGCCGACACAAAGGAAACTAAGAGACATGAACTAAACATGAAAATCAATAGAGTACTAAGGAGGAACCGGGGTACTCGTCGGAACCGAGCTGGGAGGAAAAAGATGCATGTGACAGCTAACAGACAAGCCGACTTCCTATGTAGCTCCCTCAATAAGTTGATTTCTCCACAAAACCTTTGACTAAGCTATTTCTTTTATTCCTCAACTTCCGAACCTAACAATCAAGGATCTCAACTGGGTACCTCTTCATAAACTAAGGCTATCCTTCACACCTACGCTCCACCAGAAACCAAAGTTGGATCACCAATTCACTTCTTCAAGAGTGATACATGGCAACCAGATGATGAAGACAACTCAGGGCAACTCCAACTCATAGCCACCTTGCCAACACATCTCATAATCCTGACAAAGCAACATATCGCACTAAGCTTCCTTTCTCAATATCTCATCACCCCTTTATGGGAGACATTTTCAGAACACCCAATCATCAACTTCAAATTCTAGTCCTCTCTCACATCCGCATAGGACTTTCCACGACTTGAGCTATTTTCATCCTTTTCCCATAAACTCAACTTCTCTTCATAGCCCATGAACTAAATTTGGCCCCATCAACGTAGCTTCACCTACTTCAAACCAACTAATAGGTGACGACATATCCACCTATAAGGAGCCTGTGGGGCCATCTCACGTCGGAGTGGTAACTGTTGTAAGCAACTCGATGAGAGGTAAATGATCATTCCAACTACCTTTTGAAGTCAATCACACATGCTCTTCAACATATCCTCGAGAGTCTCACTATCCGGGCCAACTCCGAACATCTATCTCTATGGGTGAGAAGTTGTGCTAAGCTTGACCTCGAGTACCAAGTCCTTCTTAAATGACTTCCAAAACTACGAAGTGAATTGGGTACTTCGTTTTGATATGATGCAAAAGGGAACCCCATCCAACCAAACTAACTCACGAATATACATCTGTCTTAGTCCTCACCAATTCGTAGTTTGACCAAGAGACAATGAGCCGCTTTAATAACATGTCTACAACCACCCAAATAGCGTCATACTACTCATTGCCGAATACGAGGAAACCCCGTAATGAAGTACACATTAATTTCCCACTTCCAAGTAGGGATGCTAATGTCCCGTAACACACCTCCAAGTCTTTGATGCTCTGATTTTCGCTTGTCGATACCGTACACTTAGTCATAAACTCTTCTATTATGTCCTTCTTCATGTCACTCCACCGTAGGAAACTTAGGTCACTGCAGACATCTTGGTGGCACTCTAGATGTATAGAATATTAGGAACTATGAGCCTCATGCAACATCTGATTTCCCAAGTCATCAACACCCGAAACACACAAATGACCCTGTTAATGAAGTACACCATCTCCCCCTTCGGGAGAAGACCTTTACCTTCCGATTTTGAACCGTTTCCTTCAACTTCCTCACAAAATAGGGATCCTCATCTTCCCCGGCCTTGACCTCAAAGCCACAAAAGAGGATTATGAACTATTTTGCACAATGACACTAATGACCGTTTCAGCCAACAAGGCGAACTCCAAGTTGTCCATGTCTGGGCACATCCTTCACCAACTCTTTCCTTCCATCTTCCACATGAGAAACACTCTCCATGGATAGCTCGTTAAGGGTATCGCTTACTACATTGGCCTTGCCCGATGAATAAGGAAACTCATGTCATAATCTGAAAGCTCTTAACCACCTCCTTTGTCACCGCAAATTCGCATCCTTCTGCGTAAACACATGTCAGGCTCTTACGTTATGTGAACACATCTACATAAACCCATACAAGTAGTGTTCCCTCAAATCTTCAATGCAAACACTCATCGCTACACCTAGTCATGCGGATAATTCTTCGTGAGTCGGTTGTCTAGAAGCATAGGCTAAGATCTACCATGTTGCATCAACATGCAACCAAGACCAACTCCTGCTGTGCATCATAATGCACCACAAATCCATCCGTACCCTTGGTAGGGTCAATATCACAAAGTGACGAGTCTTTAACTCTTGAAAATCCTTCATATGCATCCAACCACCGAAATTTGACTTTATTTTGGGTCAACCTAGCTCTACTGTACCGTAATGGACGAAAATCCTCAACAAACCTTCTTTCCGTAGAGAAATCCGCCCAAACCCAAAACACTCTTGATATCCGGGCGATTGAAATCGGCCTTAGGCCAATTCTTATAGCTTCAGTTTACAGTCCACTTGCACACCCTCACTTGTCATGGCCCAAAAATGCTACCGAAGCTTAGCTAAAATTCACACTGGCTTCAATTTAGAAAAAGCCTGCAATAAGAGTCTCAGAGCATAACTTTCAAATGAAGCATGCTTCCGGCCCGTGAGTATATGAGAATGTCATCTATGTTCCAATCACGAACATGTCCAAATATGTCTTGGAAACCTTATTATTCAACCATAAAAGTCAGTAGTGAGCATTTGTCACCCAAAAGACATAACTACAAAACTCAAAGTGGGGACTATACCGAAGCCAGTCAAGTCAAATGCTGCTCTAAGTCTAAACTGATGATATCCGACCTTAAGGTCTATTCTTTTGAGAAACACTTGGCAACCCGAAGCTGGTAAAAAACAAGTCATCAATCCCGGGATTTAGATATTTACGCATTATTGTGACCTTGTTCAACTACCGATAATATATGCACATATCAACAAAGAACCATCCTTCTTCAACAAAGAGAACTAGTGCAATCATGATTTGCTAAATTGATGAAACCTTGTCTAAGAGATCCTTAAAACTACTCTTTCAACTACTTTAAATCAGCTTGGAGCCATTTTGTAAGAGGAATAGATAAGGGATGTGTATCAGAAAGAAGGTAAATACCAAAGTCGATTCCACTTGGGAGGGACTCTTGGTAAATCATATAGGAAACCTCTCGATACTCACACAATTCATTGGAACCGATCGAGAGTCGGGTTCTGACTTAGAATCCTTAACCTGAACTATAGTATACATAACCCTTCGAAATTATCTTTCTAATTTAAGGTAGGAAATAAAGGACCTATAGGCATGGTGAACTACCCTTCAACTTTATAACTTTCTCACCCGTAAACTAGAATTCTACCATATGGGTTCAATAATTCACTAAGGAATAACATGCATGCAACCACCCATGCCAAAGATAACATCGAAATCACCATGTCTAACTCTACTAGATCTCGCCGAAGTGACTTTCTCAAGGACTCATGATAGGGCAATTTATGTATACCTATATTGAGATATAACTAATTCATCGATTGATTAGAGATCAGAAGGGTTATGCTAAGATTTCAAGATGACTCCAAAACCGCTAAAACATAAGGTGTCGTAAAAGATAAGGTAGCCCCTTGATTTAATAATGCATATACATCAAGATGGAATACTGTGAACATACCGCTGACTACATCTCGGGGAGACCTCCCCGCCTCCCGACGAGATGAAAGGGAATAAAACCTATGCCGACACCGACCCCACTTGTACTAGTGGATGCACCCCGCCGAGCTAAGCATGCTGGTGGAGTCACGAAATTAGATGTTGGTTCAAGCGCATATACTTGGCCCCGTTCTAGCCACCGGATAATCTCTAAGCATATGACCTGCTTCCCACACCTCAAACATACACTGTATTCGCGAATCACTGGGTGCTCAGCCACATTTCTCTAAGTTAAATTGGAATGCTAGCTCTCCTAATCGTCCGTTCAAGGCCGAGATCGAGATGGTACACTAGCCGATGATGGCACTAGAGCTGATGGTCTCCGTGAGACTACCGATGATGTTCGCCACCGGGGTCTTGAACTGAAAACTCTATACTACTTATCTTGGCCCTCTTGGCCTCTCTCTCATTATCCTTGACCCATCCGCCTCCATCTCATTGATATTATGACCAATCGAGAGAAGTCTAGGTCACTATTCAACATCGGCTGCCCTACACCCCTTGACCGCGAGTTAGACATTCCATAAATTTATTCATAGGGGCCTCTTTGGTCTTCTACCATCTCTAGTGCATATTTGGACAGCCGGATGAATTTCCAAGGCGTACTCTTGATAGTCATATCATTTTGCTTCAAATTGACGAACCCCGCCGCCTTTGCCTCCCTCAACTCTCTCTAGGAAAGAATTTTGTATAAGAAAGTCGCATACTGCACATTAAACAACACCAAGATACTTTATGCCGTATCATTTCATGACAGACTACTTCTCCTGTGCTCTGCCCGCTCATAATCACCGTCGAGTTAGTACCGCTGGTTGGTGAGTCCCTAATCCTTCAAGGGCTAGACTTTCAGTTTCCCTTATGTATTTTCATCTTTAGTATTGTTGAGTTACTTGGGGTCTGTCTCATCAACTCGCCCGTAATTGGAGGCTTTCGCGACTTATGCTATTCGCCTTGATGCTTATTTTGATGTTATGTTGATGTTACACCTTAAAAATTTTTGGAAATTATTTTATGTTCGTATCCCATGTTAAGGGAAGTGACGGTTGCATATTGACTGTAGATGACAAGGGAAATGTGTACAATTGGAAAAACAAAGAATATGTAAAGTTTATAAATTAGGTAAAATTTAAATGGATAATCTCATAATTTTTAATGAATTAGAAATTCTAATGACCTATCAAATTAAAATGTATTTGAGTCTAGTTTAACATCAAATGTCATCAATCGGAGTTTGAAATAAAAAAGTTATAGGTGTTTTACCCGTAGCACTACCTAGGGCATCGACATGGCCACCACTCCCAAAACGGGCCACCGCCCAAACACCTTTATATTTATGCTTTGTTATGAAATTATTTTCAAATTTTTTGAGGTTTGAGGTGCTTGCTTACCCTCTCAATGTCCTCTCTCTTTTAGTCCCAAATCCTTAGAAACCCAAGAGGAAATCATGAAAACACCATCAAAACACAAGCAAAAGTTGATGGAAGTGATGGCAACATTGTGGTGAAGTTGTTGCTGCCTTGTAGCTTCGTTTTGGTAGTATTTTTGTCGTACTTGAGCTTGTAGTATCATACTACGGTTCCTCCCAATTTTGTGATTACTTGGTATTAAGGTGTGTGTATTTTCTAAAGAGTTGAATGATTAGCAATGAAGCAGAGAGGGCAATTGTCTTCTATTATGGTCATAATTGTAAATTGAGTCTAAAGTCCCCTTAACGTGGCACCATGAGCTGGTCCTTTACATTATGTTATGTATTTGTGGTGTCAAATTTGTTTCACATTATGGTTTCTAAGAAATTTGGTAAGCATGGAAAGACGATTTACGCGCAGACAAACCTAATAATTGAAATTGCTTTACAACTCAATAAGGGCTAAACGAGGGTAACAAAATGGAATTTCCTTTTATGATAGTTACCTACCCTCTCATATTCATGTTTTAAGGTACCTAGGACCATGAGGTAATTCCCCGATCCTCTTCCTTAATCTAAGAGACTAATTAATACGTTTAATTAATCGATACGTTAAATTTGGAAGATAAAACCCGAATGGGTAAACTAGTGATATTTATATGGGACCATCTTTTTATTGGTGGTTATGCACAATATCTTGATGTTAACATGTTAGAAGAAAATCATAACATATATATATATATATATATATTATTCTTACATTCAAATTACGCTAAAGTGGCAAGGATTGCCTTTAGAAAATCTCTATATGTTTATTAGTGCCTCTGAGTTATCTAGACCTCTTGAGAATTGTGTAAGGCTTTTAAGTAGACACGCGGCATGTTCTTTGATAGTTGTAGATGTGTAAGGAAATTAACCTAAGTGTAAAAGTTGAGGCGCTAGTAGAAAAGGAGAGATAAAAGTAAATGTTAGACCTTTTAAGGTAATATGTGAGGTATATGCCTTCTGTCCGTAGTTGATTTCAAGAACCTTTGAGTGACGTTAAAAAATGAGCAAGACGAGTTTAAGAGACAAGGTTGGCAATTAGGTAAGAAGGTAAGTGCGTATAAGAATTGGCCGGAATTGTGAACACGAGAGGCAATAATTAGGTAGGGAAATGATGAATCCCGTTGGGAAAAATAATTTAAGATGAATATGTAGTGCAAGAGCTAAAGGTTGTTAAATTTTATGATAAGTGTTATGATTGTTAATGAATTAGGCAAATAGCTAGCAAGATTTACCCGGTTTCTAAAGACGTTTAGCAAAAAGAGTTATAAATAAAGTTGCTTATGTTTAGTTGTGTTAAACTAATGAAAGGCCAAGAAAGTGTTAACCCCTTAAGAAATAATTAGGATCGCATTATTTGAGATAGTGACTCATGTTAAGGAGAAGTTCTTCATTGTACTTTTTTAAAAATTATCTTTGGATATTTGTTCTAAGAGTTGAATTAACTTTTCAAGTTTTAAAGGATTTCCATTTTTCTTGGAAGTTTCTAAACCGTTTATAATGTTATAAGCTTTTCTAAGCTCCACATATATTGCAATGATTCATACGAGCTTCCTCCTACGCTCCAAGCACGATTATAAGTCTTGATATATTTTAAGGCAAATTTCTAGACAATTGCCTAGAATTTGTATATTAAAGAGCTCCGTGTTTGAGATACACAAGTTATGTCTTCTTGTTCATAAGTTACCTCGAGATGTGATATCATGTGCAATGAATGAGGTATGCTCACAATTCTTGATATGAAAGTAATAAAGTCAAACTATATAAGCAATTTAAAATGAATGCTAAGATTGTTAATAGAAAATGTTAGGTTAAGTGATTCCTCTCTCGCTCCTCGTGGTTAGAATTGCTAGGAGATGTTTAAAAATCATGAATGTGAGTGTACATATGTCTTTATGATATTCAAGTTCTAAGAACTTCCCTAGAATTCATTCATGCATATGTGTATTTAAATGCTAAATGAAAGACCCATATGTGTATGGAATAATAGTAGTATTAGGGGTCTTGGTAAGATCCTACACATGTTATAGTTACTGATCAACATATTTTATGGTTTCAAGTATTCAAATAATTTGTATGAGCTCACAACATTTATGATGGTGATTAAGATTTATTTTTATTTTACCCCTAAGGTGGTACAATCCGGCCGGGAGATATTTCTTATTTTACCCTAAAGGTAGGCGCATCGACCGCATATTTTTATTTTTACCCCTGTGGTACACGTCTGGAGATATTTTTTTTACCCCGATGTGGTACAACGGCTGGAGATCTTTTATTTTACCCTGTGGTACATCGGCTTGAGATATTTTTACGCTCTTAACTCCTGTAGTACAATCGCTCGGACGAATTTTATATATGGATTTATGGTTCCGGCCGGGCATTACGCTTATAGTTTCTTTCTTGTGCATTTCTTACTGCATTTTCATCTCTTAATATAGTTATTATCAGGTTTCAGCTTGTGGATTCCGTGTTGTTACCATTCCTTATTCCTCGGTTCAGCTTATCTTGAGTTCGCTATGTTTAGTAAGTTGTTATCAATTACAGTTGTAGAGTTCCGTGTTATATTTATCCTCTATATGTTTATGTGCTAAGTCATTTATTACAAGATTGTTATCTCGTGGTTACAGTTTCAGCCTTACAGACCAAAGAGACATTTCATTCGTATTGACGTCCCCTTGCTTGGGACCCGAGTTCGTGCCAGGTGCGTGTAGAGGCCGGGATGGCTGAGCAGCGCCGTGGAGATCACCGATGGTTGGTGCGTTCCTTCTTCCCTGGAGCTAGGACTTAGTTACTTATGCTTGGAGTTTTGAGATGCAGGTATGGGTAGATCGGAGCCCCGTTCCTGACATCGCTAGTTTACTTCTTTAGAGGCTTTGTGACTTAGTGTGTACAATGATATTAAGTTTAGGCTCGCTTCGCTATTATTGCTTGGTTAGCACACTAATTGCTTTGATTGCATTTTGATTGTTTACCCCGTATTGTTGAGACCTCCATGTGTCCATTTTATTCTTCGCCGATAGAAAGGTGGCCCGATGGCCTAAGTGTTACGCTTACAAATGTCATATAGCCGGCTTCCCAATCAATCATGAATCGAAAGTACGCGCCCCCACCCCAATTTTGGGGTGGACAGCTGAGTTAGAATTCTCAAGTGAGTTTATATTGGCTGATTCTTTAGTTTATGCATTTAGGTGTATGCTTGTTCCACGGGTCGACTGGGGTCTCTCGGGGTCTCTTGTTCCGTGTCTACGATCCTACCCGTTCGGCCAGACAAACTGGCACGTAGCAATAGGCTTGAAGTGTCATGGGGTGTCCGAAAGCCAAGAAGTAAGTAGAGTCTTTTCATGGGGATTGAAGCACGCCACACTTATAACGAAGAGGCTACGTAGATGTTTAGGAGATGTTCCCTTTCAAATGTCGCAAGTATGAAAAAGTCTCTGCTCATCCTCTCTAATTCATGCTACCACATTGAAGAATCAGTGCTCCTCGAGGAATGAACGGAAGGAGGAATGAGGTGTGAAGTCCACGTGATGGAAATCTATTAAGGGCATCAACCACTCACCAGCCAGAGCTCGTGTACCGAGCGCTAACTCATGCCAGTTCTCGGGCCGCATTCAAAGTCGCTTGAAGAGCTTGACCACTGTCAATTAGCAAGCCATTGTGCATGTTCCGTGAAATGGAAATGCAGTGGCGGCTCGAGCCGTAGACTTCGAGGATGAACTCGCGAGTTCTTGGGGTCCAAGGTAGATGAGGACCCGTATGATTTCATTAACGAGAATGTCAAGATCACCAAATCATGGGGTGAAGGGTGTTGGAAAGCATATGAGTTGGCCTCTACCAATTGAAGGGGTTGTGCATATTTGGTTTCACCGATGGAAGGATAGCAGGGTCGCCAGAGCAAGCCAATCACGGAGAAGTTTCAAAGTTGCATTCCTAGATCGGTTCTTCCCCGTGAGATGAGGGAGCCTGGCTAAGCACGAGTTTGTAAACTTGGAAGGTGGAAGGATGAAACCCAAGAGTATGCCTATGAGTTCACCCGCCTATCAAAATATGCCCGGTGGATGACTAGAGGATAGCAGTGAGAAGATTTTTGCATGGTATAGCAGGGTATTTGGACAAGGAGTGCTCTGACAAGCTATGTTCGAGAGAGCAGAGAGGCTAAGAGGCTGTGACCGAGGACCATAGATTTTAGCAAGAGGTCCGTGGTGGGCACTCATGCCAGACTCCCCAGAGATCATCAGCCTCGCCTTCAACATTGAGTGTGCCATCCGTGCCTAGACATGATTAGAGAGAGCAAGCATCGTTTGAGGGCCGAGCATCGACCTGGGCTGCATTCTAGCATCCCAACTTGTAGCAGACATGGTGGGGGCACACAAGCTGTCTCTCGTGTGTTCAGTGCTTGTTTCGTGGTGTGGGCAACCTCGGACATATGCTTCGACATCGCTCTAGTCAGCGTAGGGCAGATAAGATCGGGGCCGAGGTCCATTCTAGTTCAATGCCCCTCCCCAACGTTCGCATATCGGGGGCGTTTCATACATAGTTGGCGGTCAACGCTAGAACAAATTCTATGCTTAGCTCCCCGTTAGGAGCATTGAGGTCTCCTAATTTGCTATTGGTATGTTGCATGCTTTTCCAAATTGATATATATGCTTTGCTAGATCTTGGAGCTACCTTGTCTTTTGTGACACCATATGTGGCCGCAGCTTCCTGAGTTAGTCCCGATGTCTTGTTAGAACCCCTTCTCGCTTGCACTAGAGTGACTCACTATAGCTAGACTGGGTATAGAGGTTGCCCGGCCTCACTTCTTCATAAGGTCACATCAAAGACTCTGGGATAGAGTTATCCATGACCGATTTTGATGTTATTCTCATGATGGATTGGCTATTTTCATCCCCGTGCTTCGCTAATTGTAGAACACTCTGCAAGTAGTTTAGATTTTTGGGTGAGCGTCCTTAGGGAATGAAGGATAGATCATTGTGCCCGTAGGTCGATTCGCTTCCTACCTAAGGCCAGAAGATGATTTCTAAGGGTGGTATGTACCATCTAGTTAGGGTTAAGGATGCTAGTCCATACCCCGACTATCCAAACTACCCAGAGGCAGTATATCCGAGGTCTTTCCCGATGATTTTCCAAGTGTTCTTTCCCGAGGAGATTGATTTCTGTATAGATCTTCTTCCAACACGTTGAGCCTCTATACTCATTCCGCCTATAGAATGGCTCTAAATGAGCTAAAGAGTTGAAGGATCGCTGAAGGACCTATTAGATAAGGCCTTTATTAGGCCGAGTAAGTCTCATGGGGTGCACCTGTTGTTTTTTGTTTGTGAAGAAGGATGGTTCGCCTTCTGGGATGTGCATTGACTATCGCCAGCTGAACAAGGTCACAAGAATAGGTATCCTGGCTAATGTGATCGACATTTGTCTGGACAGCTTCAAAAAGCAAGTGTTTCTCCAAGATTGATCTCAGTCGAGATATCACCGCCAATAGGAATTTAGAGAGTGACATTCTAAAACCGCTTTTAGGATTCGATATGGTCACTACGCATTTGTTGTTATGTCTTTTGACTAACCAATGCCCCCTCGCAGCCTTTATGATCTAATGAATAGGGTGTCTTTAAGTCATATTTGACATGTTCTTGATCAGTGGTTCATCGATGATATCCTTATATACTCAGAGCGAGGAGGAGCATGCCGCCTACTTGAGAGTAGTGTTTAGACCTCAAGGATCTTCCTTCATTTGTATGCAAATTTCAAGAAGTGTGAGTTTTGGCTTTGACTCCGTGGCATTTTAGGCCATGTGGTATTGAGGAGGTATAAAGGAGATACCAAAAAGTGAGGCGTGGGAGTGGAATGGCCTAGACCTATGAACCCATCGATAATGGCTGTGAGCTTTTTTGGGCTTAGCGGGTTACTATCAGAGATCCGTTGAGGGCTTCTCATCTATTGCGGCACCTTTGACCAATTTGACTTAGAAGAAGGTAAGGTTCCAATGCTCTGAAGCTTGTGAGAAAAGCTCTCCAAGAGTTGAAGACCGACTCACTTCAAACACTGTGTTGACCCTACCCAAGTGTACCAATGGTTTTGTGGTGTATTGTGATGCTTTGAGAATCTAATTTGGGCGTGAAGTTGGATGCATCAAAGGGAAAGTGATAGAATATGCCTCACTACGTTGAAAGTCCATGAGAAAATTTCAACCCATGATCTTGAGTTGGTCACAGGTGGTATTCATTCTCTTGAAGATATGGCGGCATTACTTGTAGGGGGTGCATGTGGATGTATTCACTGGGATAACAAGAGCTTGTAATATGTGTTCACGCAGTAAAGATCTCACCTTCAAAGAGCGAGGTGGCTGGAGCTACTAAAGACTACGACACGAGTGTCCTATACCACCTGCAAGGCTAATGTGGTAGCGGATGCAATTTACTAGGCTCTCTATGGAAAGTGTGTCCCACATGGACAAGGGAAAGAAGGAGTTGTGAAAGATAATCCATTGACTTGCGAGGATGGGATTTAGATTTGTTTACCTCGATCAATGGCGACATTATTAAAAGTAAAATCTGACGTAATCGGGCTCTTGGTGATCAAGGAAAGACAAACAAGATGAGGATCCGACTTTTGTAAGTCAAGGATGTCATAGGAAGTCAAGGTGGAGGTCTTTCCAAGGGGGAGATGGGGTGTTGGTACTCGTGTCGTCTATGTTTTCCAGAGATTGATAAATTGAGGGACCAAATATTGATTGACGCACATGGATTCAGTATTTATCCATTTGGTGCCACCAAGATATATCATGATATATGAAATAGAGGATGGTGGAACAACATGAAGAAGGATATTGCAGCACCATAACCAAGTGCCCGAATCAAGCCGCAAGTGAAAGTCGAGCATCAAAGGCCGGGAGGCGATTTCGTGATATTAGCATTCCTACTTGGAAGTGGGAAGAGATTAATATGGATTTCATTACAGTCCTACCTTGTACTCGCCGACACTATGATTCTATTTGGGTAGTGGTAGACAAAGTTGACCAAGGCCGTACACTTCCTACCGGTCAAAACCATGATTCGTAGATGATTGGTGCTAAACCGTATATCCTGGAGTTGTGATTGTAATGGAGTGACCTTGTCTATTATCTCGATCGAGGTACTCGCTTACCTCTCGCTTTGGTGGTCCTTATCTTGGGACTCATGTTAAACTCGCATTTCATCTCAAAACGGTTAGTCGTGGAGCGAACAATCCGTAATCTTCGAGGACATGTTGAGAGCTTGTGTGATGGACTTTAAAGGTAGTTGAGATGAGCACTTTCCCTTGATCGAGTGTTCTTACAATAAAAGCTATCACTTGTGAATCCAAATGGCACCATTTGAGGCTCTTTATGGGCGGAGGTGTAGATCACCCATCGGATGGTTTGAAGTTGGTGAGGTAGCTATGATAGGGCCTGATCGGTTCATGAGGCCAAGATTAAGGTCCGCTGATAAGGGACCCACTGTTAAAAATCACTCGAGTCGTCGAAATCATATGCTGCATGTGAGAAGAAGGGATTTGGAGTTCGAGACGATTGGGTAAGCCAAGTGTGTCTCCCATGAAGGTAGTCATGCGGTTTGAAAATAAAGGAAAAACTTACCTCGGCTATGTTGGTCCTTACTGGTTATGAGAAGAGTTGGTAAGGTACTCAGATAGAGTTTGACTTTCCATCGAAAGTTATCTTCAGTCATCCCGCCATTCATGTATCGCTTCGAAAAAGTGCTTGGGGATCAACCTTAGTTTTCCCAATGGAAAGTGTTGGTGTGGGTGATAGCCCGGCTCAGGAAATTCAGTTGCATCTTGGACTGCCATGTTTGGAGGTTACAGAACAAAAAAGTAGCTTCTGTCCAAGTGTTGTCTGAGAAATCGCATGTCGAGGGAGCTACGTGCAGCCAAAGCGCTATGATGGCTATATACCCTCACCTGTTCCCTACCGGCTCAATTTCAGTTTGAGGTGTCATTTTTTTCCCTAATTCTATAATTAGTTTCCATATTCACTTCATGTGCACAAGTTTGATTTATATTATGATTGACGATGCGATGTCCTGGATTCTGTCAAATGGTGTAGTTCTTTTCGAGGTAGTCATTTCGCCAGGGCCAAGTTAAATGATTAGTATTTGATTATGATAATTGCAAGTTTCTATTTTCTGGTTGTTTCCAAAATATCTTCGAGACCTAATGTTCCCAAGGGAGATATTGTAATACCCCGAAGGTGCTTAAGAATAAGACCGAGCAATCAAATCGCAGTAAACCGGGAATAGTAGCACAGAAGAGTGAGTAATGACTGGTGGTGAAAAACCACGAGCCGCTGTTAGGAGTCGTGGGTTCGTGTGTTCGGGGTGGCAAGGAAGTAACGATTGATGTAACAACTCATTATAAGAAACAATGAGTCATTATTTGTTGTCGTGGGTAATGTGTACGGCTTAGCATTGGGAATATAAGGGTCATCCAACAACCCGTCAGGCATGCAATGATTTTTTGTCTTGAGTCGTGGTAAGGGATCATAAATATCCTGTGGATTTGACGAACGAATACCACGATCCTGCTGGAGCCAACAATGAGTCACAGGAGATTTGTCGTTGGGAAGTTTAGAAGATTCAGAAGGCAATCAACGACTCATTAGACGGTAATCTGCTAGACCTATGAATGGTCGTCCCGTCTATAAGTGGTATGATTCCGAGAGAAGCCTTGGCAAGGTTTCAATAGTGGACAGATACTTCACGGGTCGTGGTATCTCTAACGACTTGTATGGTCATCCTGTTTGGTCTAGTGAGCAGCTTTTTGCGATTTAAGGGTATCAGCGTCATTCCTAAAATCTAGGGGCGTATACTACATCGTTTGAGGCTCGTTACATGGTTTTAAGCAGGGGGAAACCTATTTTAAGCTAATTCATTCCATGCATGCAAATTTGAGGAGTTTGAAGAGAGTATTTAGAGCAAGTTTTGAAGGTTTCCATTGGAAACTCATCTTGGGCAATTAGAGAAGTGGTAAACATCCCTCCTGTATAGGGTTATGCGTGTGTTTCCTTCCTCACCTATGCCCAAACCCGCTACATGAGAAATTCATATAATCGTTATGGGTTTTTTACCCAATTGCATAATTTCAATTTCTATACATGGATAACATTTAGATTATGTTTATATTGATGTATTGTGAAGCTTGGGCAGATCTTAAATTATTTTCAATCAAAAATTCTAGTTTTCAAATTAAGGAAATTTAAAGGCCCATGGATAAGAAGTTCATGAAAGAAGAGACGATCATGAATGTATGATGATGATGAGATTTGATGATGAAAAAAATATGTTTCTAGCTACCCATGATTATGATAATGTTTCAAAATGAATCTGAGTAGATTCAAGTATGTTAAAGTTTTGGGCAAGGCCCTTATATCAAGCATGATGATGTATACCTCTAAAGTAAGCTCACCACATAGTTTTGGAGTAGATTCTCCCACTTATATTTGAACTTGTGGTATGTTTCGAAATAAATCTTCTCATATGCATTAATTCATAAATTGGATATGTATGTTACTATTGAGCTTTGTTTTCACACGATGTCGAGTCTATGCATGATTTCATTATTGAGCTTTGTAAATAGACAATGTTGAGCTGCTTCATACGATCTTGACGTTATGCATGATATCATTGTTTAGCTTCACAATAGACAATGTAGAGCTTCATTATATACGATGTAGATTGTTGCATGTTTTGGGAGAAGAGTCTAGCACCGAGTGGGCTAACGGGCCGATCACCCCATGCCCTAGAACTATGCACCAACGTAGGTTGATACTCTTATTATATTATTTGGACCTCCCTTTTTGAGCTATACTCGACCCTATGGTCCATGAGCTTGATATCGAATCGGTAGCATCCCGCCCTAGAAATGTTTTGACTCGCCTCTATCCACTTTTAGTGTATTGTGTCGACCACGTAAGATATATCGTGGTATATCGGTTTAGTGACGAGTCTCCCATTGTCTATATGAATCGATTTGAATATTCATTACTCATGATTATTACTTTAAGCATGCATGTTTTAAAAGCTATGGTTTGACTCATTTTTTAGCTTTTACATGTCATATTTCGCCTTTCTGAGTCATTTGGAGGCCGGCTTACATGTTATAAAGCTATGCATGGTCATATTATGAAAAGATTACAATTTCACAATGAATGCATGTAGTCCTTCCTCTCGCATTTGAAAGCTTATGATATGTTATGGAATGTTCTAAAATGATTACTTTTACTTAAGAGACTTTACTTACCTTTTATACCTTGCACATTTCACGCATGTACTCCGCATACCTATGTTGTACGTTTCATGATAGACCCACTCTCCTGTGTCACTCAAGTAGCAAGTTGTTAGAGTTAGTACCGCTTACAGAGTCCTCATCCTTCGAGCGCTAGACTTTCAGTTTCCCTTATGTATTTTCAGCTTCAATATTGTTGAGTTAGTTGGGGTCTTATCCCATCAACTCGGGTCCATATTGAGGTTTCGTACTTAAGTGTATGTATTCAAATTTCTTCAATGCTTATTCCATGTTATGTTGACTTAGACTTCCTCACAGAGTTTATATTGTTGATTCTTCAGCTTTATTAATTGAGTTAGGTGTGTTGTGTCATGGGTCGACTTGGGATGTCTCAGGTCCCTTTTCTCGTGTCCACGATCCGAGCCTCCGCTCAGCAGTATGGTCTGGCAGACCGGATCCTTAGAACCCCTTAGCCAACTCTAGACACTACTCCCAAAAATATTTAATGCTCATATAATCATATATCAAATCATAAATTAAATATTAACATATGGGGAGTCTTGACCCAAAACTTGAGATAACCGAACTTATTAGCTTTGGTTAAATCATGAAAGCATGCTTAACTTGTGAGTGGGCTTTCCCAAGTCTTAACATCATGCTTATTTAAAATCGAATTCATATGGAAAATCTTGGATCCATACAGGGATAATTTATAAATATTCTTTCATTCTAAACATCTCATCATGCTTGAAAACATAGATCACAATCTTAACTTTCATGACACTTGCATAATTGGACGTAATACTTTCAAAGTCAGAAATCATGAATTATAACTTAAAATAAAAATATAAAAACATGCCCATGAATCTTTAAACGTCATTTAAAATATGAAGGGAATTCACCCATGATTAAACATAGAGAATTTCATAAATTAGGTAAGACCCCATAGAGTCCTACACTTGAATCCATGAAGTCAAATAGGATTTTGGACATGAGAATGAAGGGAAACTATCACTCATGATCCTACATACCCGGTAATCTGATTTTTTACACCCTTCCTTGAATACCCAAGAGATTTAGGAAAGAACCAGAGATTCTCAAGCTCCGATCTTCAATAGAACCCCTTAATCCATGCATGGGAGAAATGACTTAGGACGACTAAGAATTCTTAAATCCCTCCTAATAAGAGCTTAAAACGACGTAGTATAAGTCTTAAGAACTTAGGAAATTATGAAAACGCTCATACTAAAAACTAGAAAAAGGACCCGCCGGGCCATCAATGGGGACCTCACTAGTCATGAGGTAGGGGACGCACTCGTGACTCCCCCACTCATGAACTCCACTCCGGAAATGCCCCATCCTTCAACCCGGCCCCTTGGAGATGAGTTACTCACGTGTCGTGGGATGTCACTTCACGACTGCGGGCTTCCACTTGTGATCACCCCTTGGCCACGATCTTCCACGGCAGCTCCACTTCACGAGTCACTATAAAACTCGTGGAGTGACCTCACCTACCACCGGATGACATTTCCTCCGACTGGGTAATATTTTCCTATTTTCTCCGCTTTCTCACCCTGTGTCTAGTCTAAGGGACTTTCGGGGTATTACAATTATCTGGACCTAGTTCTGTAGATAGGTGTTTCATATCTATTTGCCCAAAATTGTTGATTTTTCACCATTTTGTCCAATTTTTAAAGATGCACCTTCACCGTGATCTACCACTCACCCGCAAAAAACTTCCTTTGATGTTAATCTCAAACAAGTTAGAGGAATTAATGTAGAAAGCAAATTCTTCATACTCTAGAGGGTAGATAGGAGCCCCCCAAAATTTTTCTTCCTTCTTCATGATCATATTGAAATACCTCCCATCCAAGGGACTTCCATTCTCGCTTGCTAGACCATACATGCTCTATCCCATAACTCAAGTCTTTCAATAACATCTCATTTAATATATACTAGAGTTAGAATTATAACTTTCCAATATCCTCAAATATGTTTGCTGATGATTTTTTTGGTATGTATTCTTGACAATATCAACATCTTCATTAACAAAGAACCAGATTTTCCCATTTGCACTGAGATTAGCATACTTTATGTTAAGCCTTCTCTTGTATCTCTCAATATGTTTGGAATTCGAAAGGTTCCCATCAAGGCAATCAAGAAAATTTATGGTATCTATTCATAACCCCCGTGTGTCAACCAAGCATGGGTAGCATTTGTTCTCCATGAAAGGATTGTTGAGTATTCATAGATCTAACATTCCACAAGTGGGTCTTCATCATCATAGAACGATAGATTTGGTGGCATCTCTCTTTGAAAGGATTTTGGTGTGCTTTGAATTTCCCATATTTCTATTCTTCTTGTTTCCTTTGGAATTTGATTTTGGGGAAAATCTTGCATCTCTAGCTACTAGTTCCATATTTAGCTCATTAGATCCTTCCTCCATGTCTACTATATCCTCTGGAACCTTGTCTATGTCTAGTTGATCATCCTTCTTCTTAATATAACTATGTGACACTAAATAATTTAACTCTTTATTAGGAGAAAATGGTTTGAATACTAACATTTGTTGTGTTGCATTATTAATCACCAAAGCCATATCACTTATTTGTTGATCTTGCGTTATCCCCTCTATATCACTTTGTGTTACTCGTACCATGTCTTTTTTTGTATCCCGAGGAGTGGCAGCCTGTCCTTTAGAAAATTCATGATGAGTGTCAACTTCTACCTATGTAGGCTTAGTCACATTTTGTGGAAATGACCTGTCTATACACTCATGCATTCCATCCCTGTCAGCAAAGGAATTTTGATTTTCCTCACTTAATGGTAGTAGATCATTATCCACCCATTCATCAATAGTCCTCCTTATCCTCTCTACTGTCTCCCCATTTATGCTCCCCCTCTTGCATCATTGTGGTGTTCCCAGCTTCTTCCCTATCCTTCGCTTTATCCATATGCACATTCTTCTCCTGAAGTTCATTGGATTTAAATGACTTTTCGACTCGCTCTTCAGTCCTTATGTTGATCTCCTATGTATTAGTAGTGTATTCCTCCTGCCCATGTCTCTTATCTTTTATAGTGGTGACATCCTTTGTAGTCCTTTCATATGTTATTTTCTCCATATGTTCCTCCTGATTAGTACCTATGTATGATATGTGTCACGACCTGAGCATAGAACTGGACATAACATGGGACCTAAAACCACAAATGGCTCCAAGCTGGCCCATGGTACATGCATATCATAAGCATAAGCATACATAAGCAGAAACAATCATAAGATATGGTATAAGCATAAGTCTAGTATATCATGAAGGGTCAAAACTTAGACGACAAGTCAAACAGTTGAATATTTATACATCAATCTTGAAAAGCCTATAAAACATAAGATGAGTTGAAGGGACAAAAAACCCCAACTAGCTTTGCTACGTCTGAAAATAGAACTGACATGAAAAGACATGAATCAAAACTAATGTCGTCTAATGATGAGGACTCACCAAAACTATGTTGAATCTGGAGAATGATCGAATCTAGTGGTGGGGCTGAGACTGATCACCTGAACCTATATCATGAGACGATATAGCATAAATGTATGTGATCAATACTTTGAATGTACTGAGTATGTAGGATAAGTAAAAGATTAGAGTAAGGGCAACATGTTAAAAATCATGATCGTGAGATAGTCTTAAAACATAACCTCACATACCTGGGCTTTGATGAATTCTTCTCTAGACTTGAAACCCAAGAGAGTTGAGAACAAGAAAAATCCTAATTGCTTGAGAGCCTTGAGAGGTTTGATCATCGATCTACAGTATTTTTGAGAGGAATGAGAGTTTAGGCTCAGTATAATCCCCCTAATATTCTCCTTAGGAAACCCAAAAAGACCTCACTTAGGAGTTAAAAGCATATGTCACGACCCGAACCTAGGCCCCGACTGAGACACGGGACCTAGAACCATGAATTGCTCCAAGCCACCCATGGCCTGAACATAGAAACTAAAGAACATATATCAAGAGGAATATGATATTTGAAACATGAGTAAGCAGAATTCTGAATATATATTGATCATAATAGAGTTAACTCTGACAAAGCTGAAATTCTACATATTTTCTGATAATCCTCTAACTTGTATGAAGAGTTGATAGGACAACATCCCTAACTAGCTCGATAAAGTCTAAAAACTAAAATAACAACATCAAAAAAAATCTGAACGTCCTCGGAAAATGAGGACTCACTACAGTGGGAACTGAATTGGACTAAGCTGCAGAAGACTGCGCTAATGGTGGAACTGAGTTTGATCGTACGGACTTGTATTATGAAATGATACAATATAGAGTATGTAGTCAGTACTTGGAATGTACTTAGTATGCAAGTTAAGTAAAACATGTTAAGTAAGCATAAACTGAAATTATACATATAAACATAAATCACGAGATCATAAGAGTAAGAACTGCATGTTGATATCTGAAAACATGAATAGTCATAAGTTGAATATCATATCTAAATAGAATGACCCAAAGTTAAAATAGAGATCATAAAACTTTCCATAACTGAAATCATAAGTAAAAGCTTATAAACTGATCATTGGGTCAAACCTTCTATAAAATGTAATATTATAAGTCATGAACATGCATAACTGAAATCATGAGGAACAATGGGGACTCGTCACAACTGAAACCATCATGATAGAGCTTACATGATACCCAACTATCACACTCAAGTGAGCAGAGCTGTCCAAAACCTTTTCAGGGCTAAGGATGCTACCGTGATATCGATATCAAGCTGAAGGCCCTCTGGCGGGCGGGGAAAACTCTCTTGAGAGGTCCCAAATATAAATATACTTAATTTGGCGCATATTTATGAGACCAAAGAACCCTGGAACACCAAGCCTACTCGGTGCTAGACACTACTCCCAAAAACATTCATAGTGCTGCTATCATTTTTCAACGAAGTTGAATTCATAATCACATGCATAGTCTGAAATCTTAACATGGGGAGTCTTGACTCCAAAACATATAATAAGTTTTCGTAGGAGTCCTGACTCCCAAACATATGATAAGTTGATTTTATTAGCCTTGGCTATATCATGAAAACATACTTAACTTGTGTGGGCTTGCCCAAATCTTAAAATCATGCATACTTGAAATAGACTTCATAAGTCAAAATCATAAATTCATATATGGTAATTTGTAAACATTGTATCATACTAGATATCTCATCGTACCTGAAATCATAAATCATAAACTTGACTTTTCACGAAACTTGCATAATTGGGCATAATTTTTCAAAAACTTGATGTCGTAAATTTATAATCAAATACATATAAAATCTGCCAATTATATTAAAACATACTTTGAAACGTGAAGAGAATTAACCCATAAACTAACCATAAAAAATTTTATGAAATTGGGATAAAACCCCTTAAGATCATAAATTTGATTTAAGATTTGAATTCATGAACTTGAGAAAATATTCGGGCATGAGTGTGAAGGGAAACTCTCATTCGAAACCCTATATACCTGGGTAAGCTGAATCTAAACTTGAATCTGAAAGCCCAAGGGATTTGGGGAAGAATTGAGGAATTTCAAGATTGATCTTCAAAGGAAGTTAGGAGCTTAAACTCCCTTAAAACCCTCTTTTCAGAGCTTAAAATGACGTCATAAGGAAGTTAAAAGCTTAGAATTTATGAAAATACCCTTAATGAATTTGCAGGAAAACTATTTTGTAAGTTGTAATAACTCGTACCACGAGTTGTACAATCCTCCTACGCCTTGTGGTATCCTCCCGTACTGACTGAGTCCAAAACCTCAAATCCTCTAAATCTTTTCACGAGTCCTACTATGACCAGTAACTCCATACTACGAACCGTACCATTACTCATACAATCAATCCCTTGATAACACCAAGGACTTACTACAACTCCTGTCCATGGGTCGTACCTACATACTATGACTCGTATGGGGAACTCGTGGTCTGGGGAACACAAATCTCTTATTTGATCCACGGGTCTTCCTATGACCCATACTACCAACCTACGACTCGTAGGTTGAGTCGTATTGAAGAAATTTTTGAAATTTTCCTACTGATCACATTTCAAATCTCGGGTCTAGTCTTAGGAACTTTTGGGGTATTACAACATAGGAAGTTACAGAAACACCCCTAGGAATTCATGCTTAAAAATAGACTGCACAGTGGTATGACCCATACTATGATTTGTACCATCATGCTATGACCCGTATAGAGTCTTGCAGCTACAGATTTTGCCCTAGATAATTCTCTGGACCTCCTTCCTACGACCCCTCAATACAACTCATACCATCCCGGTATGACTTTTAGGATCCAATCACGGGTTTTTTACCAATTTTTGCTGCTTCTCTGAACCCCGTCTCATGAGTGTTATTAAGACTTGTAGCACTTCATCATGAGTCTTACTGAGACTCTTACTAAGGGAAAGTTTCATTTTTTCTATTGGTTAATACTCCATATCTAGGGTCTTGTCTTTAGGACTTTTGAAGTGTTACATTATATCCCCCTTAGGAACGTTCATCCTTGAATGGAGACTGATAAAGCTAAAAAGATAGGGAAAGAGCTGCAATCCCAAAACTAAAAGTTATAAACTAAACACTGATGGAGTAACTGACTCCAAGATGAGATACATACACTGAACTAAATTCATGAATCATACATGCACACTAAGACATGAAAGGAACAGAGATACATGAACTAGACATGAAGCTGAATAGGGTACTAAGGAGAGAACCAGTACCTCATACTGAAATTGAGATAGAAGGGAAGAGGTGAGGGTACTTGGCCATCATATCTGCTTCGGCTTTCCAAGTAGCTCCCTCTACAAGTTGATTCCTCCAAAGAACTTTCATTGAAGTGACCTCTTTGTTCCTCAACTTCTAAACTTGACGATCAAAAATCCCAATAGGGACTTCCTCATAGGTGAGGCTATCCTTCACACTAATGCTCTCTACAAGTATAACTAGAGTTGGATCGACAATGCACTTTTTCAACAAGGACACATGGAATACTAGATGTATTGATGCTAACTTTGCTGGAAACTCCAACTCATAAGCTACCTTTGCATTGCGTCTCAGTTTCCTGTAAGGACCAATATATTCGGGACTAAGCTTTCTGCTCTTGCCAAATATTATCACTCCCTTCATAGGTGACACCTTCTGAAATACCCAACCATCAATATTGAACTCAAGCTCTCTCCTTCTCATGTACGAATACACATTTCTCTAATAAGCTGAACCTTATCCATAGCTTCATGCACTAAATCGAGTCCTATCAGTATAGCCTGCTCACCTAGCTTAAACCATCTAATAGGTGATCGACATCTTCATCCATAAAGAGCCTCAAAAGGAACCATCTGATTGCTAACTATTATTGTAGGCGAACTCAATAAGAGGCAAGTGGTCATCCCAACTACCATTGAAATCAATCACACATCTCTCAATATGTCCTCTAGGGTTTAAATAGACCGCTCAGCTTGACCATCTATCTACAGGTGAAAAGTTGTGCTAAACTTGACTTGAGTACCAAGGGCCTTCTGAAAGGATCTTTAAAATTGAGAGGTGAACAGAGTATATCCCTATCTGAAATGATGGACAAAGGGACTCTATCCAACCTAACTAACTCCGAAATGTAAAGTCTAGCATAGTTGATTGAATCTATAGTCTTAATTGGTAGAAAAAATGTTGACTTTTTCATCCGGTCTACAATCATCCATATAGAATCATGTTGTCTGCGGGTATGAGTAAACCATGTAATAAAGTTCGTGTTTATTTCCTTCCACTTCCAAGTAAGAATGATGATCTCCTGATTCATACCTTCAGGTCTTTGATGCTCAACCTTAACCTGTTGTCAATTCAGACACTCAGACACAAATGCTATGTAAAAACCAAAAAGTCTCTAACACTAGACCCAAGACTAGTGGGTTGAGATATTCCAATGCCCCGGACTTTCGGGCTAAGTTTGGAACCATTCTAGGTATATGGATAAGCCCGAGCCCAATGAATTCTATGGATAATAGGTGTTAATATCAATACTAAAGTGTGAGAAGTTCAATGGATACAAATTAAGGTCATAAGGAACTTCTAGCACAAAGTTGAGTTGAGAGCCTTCTTACCGATTGAGTTTTCATATAAGTTCTTATAAGGGTCAACTTCAAACAAACATATCCCCCATCTTACAAAGTGTTTTGGATGATTCAACATATCAAATTGAATCCCTTTGACTCTTCTTTCCAATGCATTTTACCTTGCATCAGTTAGAGTTCAGAGTAAAAAGTTATGAGCAATTTAGTAAAACTGCACTAGATCACGAAACGATTTGTCAGGCGACATAACAAGTCATCTAACGACTCATTAACTGACCCGTTAAGTGGAAAAAATTGTGGAAAACTTCATTTTCATAGGGGAATTCACACCTATTTAAGCGACCCATTAAGTTACCTAATGACTCGTTAAGTGGCAAAATATGGTGGAAATTCCAATAAACTTCACAGATTGGACTCACGACTTGTCTAGTACCTCATGAGTCATGATGTCCCTCGTTAAGATTGGCAGGGTCCTTTTTCCTACAAATTTTCAAGGGTTTTTTCATAAAATACTGTGCTTCTAACTCCTAAACTATACCGTTTTGGGTATCAGGTGGGACGATTTTAAGGGGAATATCTAGCCTAATCCCTCATTCCATCAAAAACTCACCCAAACTCTTCTTCCTCTTCTCTCTCAAGTCTCTAGATCACCTAGGGTTTCTCCAAGGGCTTCAAGATCCTAATTCTAGTGTAAGATTTCATCAAGCTAGTTATGTGGGACTTCAACAAGGATTTCCTTTCATCCTTGTGTCCAAAATTTTATGTTAAAACCAAAATTCCTTGATTTCTAGAAAAGCATACCTTAGGGTTTCAATCTATGCATGAATTCTCACATGTCTCCTACGGGTTTCAAGACTCTCATGATAAGTAGCAATGAATGTTGATTAAATTGCTCCAAAACTCATGACTTATGTATATGATAGGATAGTAGTATGATCTTCTAGAATTTTACCATGAACTAGTACTATTTTCAAGACATAGCCCTTATGAAATATATACATGCTTGTACTATGATTTTGGTCTATATGTTTAAAGTTTCCCTTGAACCTATGAATTTTCATGAATCTAGAATATGTGATTTATACTACAATTTTGGGACTATGATGTTATGAATTTCAATGATAAATCTTATCTCGGGCAAAATAGCATGTCCGAGTGATGCTTTATAACTTAATTTAGTCTTGTTTAGCAAATTAATTGTATACATTTTCATGTGATTTTATATAAATGTGAATACCTGTACTAACCAACATGATTAGTCCTTGTTTTGTAGGTTTTAATGAAATTGAGGAACTAATTCGTAAAGTGGTGAAGTAGAGGAATGGAGTCGGGAGCAATGTGCGAAAGTTGGCAAGTAGCATGCCTTGCCAAGGCTGGCCGCACCAGGCAGCGTTCCACGCTGTGCGTGTGCCGCGCTAAGCGTCGTGCCACGCCCATGCCAGGTGCACGAGAGAAGGCAGCATGCAGGCAGGCGAGCTGCGCACCAGCGCCGTGCCACGCCAGGCCAGCTGCACGCCAGCAGCATGCCATCGCGCTGCATGAGCAGCGTGTCAACCCAGCCAGCGCGGCGACCCTCGGCAGCATGGCATCCTGAGGTAATTTCCAGAGAGCCTCCGCGTTACCTCCGTGTCACGGAGGCAGTGCTCCGCGATACACTCCGTGACATAGAGCCATTCCACGACAGGCTTAATTTTGCACGATTCTCATTTACTATAAATAGGTCCCTTAGCTCCTAAAATCATTTTGTGTCACGATTTTGTGCAGAAAACCACCTAGGAGTGAAGGGAGAAGTGGGAGAACTCAGCTAGCGTTTGTCAAATTCCCTTCTCATCTATCAATTCTTGTAAGTATGTTAGTTTATTAATGTTTTCTTGTATTTACGAACATGAATGGCTAAGAACCCTTCCTCTAGGGTTGAAGCCATGATTTATGATTGTGTTTTTATGAAATTGTGTTGGAATTAACTTATTGATTTTTGTTTTGTCTTGCATTAAGGTTATTGGTTGTTTTTATGATTGATCACCATGAAAATATACGCGTTAACTTAGAGCATATGCTTGAGAAAGAATTTACCTAGGTCAGAACATGAGAATGTAGGGGCGCTGATTGTATCTCACGGTATAATTTGTGTTAGGATAGAGATATACCTAATGCCTTACTTGGTTGATAAAACGGGATGAGTTAGAGACCAACTCAATATTATACATCACACTCAGTAGTTGTGAGGCTAAGTTGAGTAGAATGATTAGGTGTACGAGTCCCTAATCATATCACGTAAACCACATCCACGTAATTAATTGCCCACGAACTAGAATTAGCATCCTCGCTCTCAACGAAGTAGTGAGGCTAGTTTGTCGTGTTTAGAGGCTCGAAATGCCATGAACATGCAATTCTAGTTATGTGAGACGAAAATTGATGGTTTCATACTTAAACCATTGCAATTAGAATAATAGCGTATGATTATACGGTTTTAACTCTATGTTGCTCTAAGTGAATTGAATGTTTCGTTATTAAAATTAGACAGCATTAAACCTTCGAAAACTTCTATAATCAATATTTTTGGTATTTAATATCACACTTGAACTAGATAGTTATTGGAATGGGTCCCGATCACATTGAGTTGACACATTCCGAGTTCTTAAAGTCACTATATTACTTGCACGGCCGTGTACGCTTGCGTATCGGGGAAAAAGTCGTCAGTTTTGAAGCCGTTGATGGGGACTTGTTTTGATAATTTATCTGTTTCTGTGTGATTTTGAATTTCCTTAATTGTTGAGAAACTTGGTCTTAGTCGACTTGTGCGGGTGATAGGTTGTCTGCGGCGCTAAAAATAGAGAGCTTGTGGAACCATTGCTTGAACTGGACGTCAAATCCATTTGCGAAGGAGAGTAGCTCTAGAGAAAAGATGAAGAGACTTCAAGAAAAGGTACAACAGCAACCACCCGCGGGTTAGCTTACAATTGTCTCGCTGAGCTCAGTGAAGGCCGAACCCGATTCGCGAGTGGCAATCCCACAAGTGACAATGTGAACTCTAGTATCCCAGGCAAATCGGAGCTGGAGACTTTGAGCTTAAACGAGAACATGGTGCAGTTGTTACATTCTAGTGGTCAATTCACTGGGGATGGCACATGAGGACCAGCAGGCACTTATAGAGTTTTCTTGAGATTAGTGACCGTTTGTCCCCACCCGGTGTGTCCACAGTTATGTCCGATTGACCCTATTCCCATTCTCATTGTTGCGGGGCGAAAAAGTGGTTGAAAGGTGAGCCAACAAGCCCTTAACTTCGTGGAATGACTTTGGCTAAGAAGTTCCTTATGATTCTTTCCTTGAGCAAGGCTGCAAAGTTGCGAAGTGAAATACTCGGTTGTGGCTTTGATGAGAACTTATATTTGGCATGGAAGATTTAAGTCATTGTTGAGAGACTATCCCCATCACCAACAATCAAATGAAGTGCTGGCTCATACCTTTGTAGAAAGTCTAGACCCACACACAAAGATATTACTAGACTCTGTATCGGGTGGGCAAGCCTTGGAGAAGACGTATGATGAGATGTACACTTTGTGGGCAATTGCACAAGGAAATCGAGTAGCTGTGAGTCATCGAGAGGGCGGGGAAAGAGATCGGGGTTGATAGAGGTAGATGGAATGAATGCCTTGGCACCGCGATTAACCGTTCCGGCATGAGATGTTGACTTTCAGTTCAATAAGCCCAAAGTATAGACCAACATCGAGGCGAGGTTAATGTGATTCGACAAGCTCCAGTTGGTGTGAAATCTGCAGTAATATTGGGCACAATGCGGAATCTTGTGGAGCCAATCCAGAATTAGTCAATTTTGTTGGAATTGTGCATAGGAACAATCAGAATTTGGAAACAACTCCGGCGAGAAATTGTGGGGCCACTAATTTTTCTTGGGGTGAAACAAAAAGCAAAGTTATCGGCACCCTCAAATAGCGGTATCGGCGAGAATAGGAAGAATGATGGTCAAGTGAGCAGCAGCATTGAGAAACATTGCAGAAAATCATGGAGACCCAGAGTCAGTTGCTTGGAAAATCAGGCGAGGATGGCAACGAGACTTAAGGAATCGGCAAGTGGCCACCCCGTAATCTTGAAAAACAAGTAGGTCGGATAGCGGTGCTCAAAGCATGAGGCCGTAGGGGATTACCAAGCGACACGGATCCTAACCCCGGCAGATCAATGCCATCAGTCTTAGAAGCGGAAAGCAATTAGCTGATGCAGTGCCTAAGGGCGAAAGGAGGTGCGGCGGAGTTGGTTAAACCGGTACCATCCACCGACACTTTAGACAGAATTAGAGTCTTGGGCAAAAAAAATGCACAATCTTCATTTCAACGGCACAAAGACCACCACCACCATTCCCTCGAAGTCGGGAAAGAGCAAGGAGGAGGAGAATGCTTCAAAAGTTCTTTTGAGAGTTTCAAAGAACTTCAAATAAATTTGCCTCTTATTGATGTTTTTGCGGGGAATGCCCAAGTATGCTAAATACTTGAAGGACTTGATGGAGAACAAGTTAGATTGGTGGGCGTCAGGCGCCTTGGCGAGGAGTGCGGTCACGAATGCTTGAGCAAGATTCCGAAAAAGCTCAAGGCCAGGGGTTTCACACCCCATACAAATTGGTAAAGCTGAAGTGCTACGAGCTTTGGGTGACTTAGGGGCAGCAGTTAACCTAGTGCCCCTATCTTTATTCAACACCACGGGGTTTGAAAAACCCGAGGCCAACAAAGGTTGATGCTACATTGGGTGATAAGTCGTGCGTGACACGTGGAATAATAGAGGACCTTCTCATCATTAGGTAAGTTTATTATACCAGGCGATTTTGTGTCTTAGATTTTGGTTGATGACCAGGTACCCTTAATCTTGGGGCGACCATTCTTGCCACCGGAGGAAAGTGATTGACCGACTTGACGGGGACCACTGAAAATGAGGGTCGAGGATGATGAAGAACTCTTCCGCCTTTACCAAGAAATGAACCCATCCACACACTACAAAAACCTTTGTCAGGTTAGTGTGTTGTTAGAGGATGAGTGTGGGGTGGAGGATTCCACAAGTGCATGGCCAAAGGCAATGACAAGTGTTCGGCCCAAGTCTGATAAAGGGCATCAAATTGGGAAGAAGTTGAAGGAAGAGAGGAGCGAGTGGGGTTGTTTCACTCAAACAGCAAAGAAAAGGAGATGGTTCTCTAAAGAGAACCTAGGTATGAGATGTACGAAAGGGCCGGTCCACGTCGTGCGCGACAAGAATTAGGCGTTGCCCAGGAGGCAACCCAAGGGTACCCAGTACAATTTGTTAATTTTGGTTTGTGTTGAATTTTGTTATTTCATTGTGTTTGTGTTTTTGGTTGAAAGTTAAGCATAGATGGAAGGGAAGTCTGAGTACCCAGCAAGGAGGAAGCTAAGGAGCATGAAATAGAAGAAGTGTGGGGGTCCTTCTCCCACCTATGAGAACTTGAAGGAAAGCATTCTTTTAGCTTGGCATGAGGCTTAGGGGTATTTCTCATCCTTTTAAATTTAATTTGATGCTATAAGGACATAGCATGATTTAAGTGTGGGGTGAGAAAATTTTCAATTTTTTGTGCTTAATAATTTTGAGTGAATGTAATGCTTGTGAGGAATTTGTGAAATTGCTGAAATTTGAAATTTTGTGAGTCAAGCATGAATTCATTACCCGTTGATTTTTCTTTTCGGTTCTTTTAGACGGGGTCTTTTGAACCGAAGAATAAAAAATTTCTCTGTACGTATATAATGTTTTTAGTCAAAGTTAGGGACTGTTTCCGGCTTGATGGATGGATGACGACCGTCTTGAGAAAATTAGTCGATAGGTTTGGTTTTTGAGCCCGTAGCTAATTGATGCTTGATATTGTTATGTACCTTCCCTTGGTTGAAAGATGCAAGTATGTTCGGTGTTGAAGCATGCAAGTGTATAACTTTGTGAACATGAGCTCTTAGATTTGACTCAATATGATTGAAGCTTAATTCTGAATTCTTGTGATTAGGCGAGTAAGAGTCTGCTTAATGTGTGTAGGATGACATGTGCCATAGTGTAAGGTTTTATTCTATGCTATTGTGGAGTGTCTAGAACTTGCCTGGTCTGTTTATAAAATGAAATGAAGGATGTGAATTGTAGGAGATGATTTAGGCATTTCTTTGAATGAACCTAAACTTTATCCACTCATTTTGCCTACCTTGAATAATTAATCCTAGTTAGCCCCGTTGAACGCTTGAGCCTATTCTTTGATAGGCGCAACATAAGCAATCCTTTTTCTTTCATTAGCTTTGAATTTGATCCAAAACTCCTAAGAGCTTAAAGGAAAAATCCGAAAGAGTGAAGGAGTGAGAAGAATGAAAAAGAAGGAAAAGTAGTAGTTATAAAAGTGAGAAAGGTCAAGGGTGCACTTGCTTGAAAATGGTTGATTATTAGTAGGGAGTATTAAGAAAATAAATTAAGTTAAAAGTTACTTATAGAACTCCTTACTAATAAGCTAGAGTGCGTAAAGAAAGGGGGAACAAAGAGGAAAGGAAGGCTGAAGGAGAAAAAGGCGAAGTAAGAGAAGGGGAAGTTTGTAATAAGGGTGTGATGTATTAAAAGCACAAGGAAGATAGTCTGTTTATGCAGCCATAATAGTACCTACCCGTCCCTTAGCTATATTACAACCTCAAAAGTCCTACTTGATCTTACATTCATACATCCTCAAATTAGTGGAGTAAAACACTAAGGGCAAGCTTATGGGTCATTACATGATGCATGTAATTCTTTGAGTAGCGTAATTCTATTCATGTACCCACACATGTTGCTTGATGTAAAAATATTTTGCGTGTGAAAATGGGTAACTCTCTTTCCGTGAGGGCACATGTTGAATGAAAGATATAATTCATGTTGGATTTCTTGATCAATTGATTCGCATGAGTTTGCTAAGATTGAGAGTCGATTCTTGAGGTTAGGAAGTCTTGGCAAGGTTGTATTTCATTTAAATGATCAAATCATTGCATGCTCTATTTTTTAGCATTATCATAAACAATCATTATAGTCGTAGTTTGAATTATTTTGCTAAATTAGCTATGTGTGAGTCTCCATTTTGCAGAAGTAAAGGTTTGTTCAAGGGCGAACAAGACTTTAAGTGTGGGGTTGTGATCTCGGGCAAAATAGCATGCCCGAGTGATGCTTTATAACTTAATTTAGTCTTATTTATCTAAATTATTGTATACATTTTCATGTGATTTTATATAAATGTGAAGATATGTGCTAACCAACATGATTAGTCCTAGTTTTGTAGGTTTTAATGAAATTGAGGAACTAATTCATAAAGTGGTAAAGTAGAGGAATGAGTCAGGGCAATGTGCGAAAGTCGGCAAGGAGCATGCCTTAACAAGGCTGGCGCGCCCGGGCAATGCTACGGCGTGGAGTGCCGCAAGTGCGTGCCACGCCCATGCCGGGCGCGCGAGAAGGAAGCATACGAGCGGCGAGCTGCCCGCACCGAGCGCCGTGCCACGCCCGAGCCGGCGGCATGCCATCGCGGCGCATGGCGGCGTGTCACGCCCAGCCACGGCGGCGAGCCGCAGCAGCATGGCATCACAGGCAATTTCCGGAGAGCCTCAGCATTACCTCCGTGTCACGGACCACATTTCTGCGATACACTCCAGTGACACGGAGCCATTCCTGACGAGCTTAATTTTGCCTGATTCTTATTTACTATAAATGGGTCCCTTAGCTCCTAAAGTCATTTTGTCACGATTTTGTGCGAAAGCCACCTAGAATTTGAAGGGAGAGGTAGAGAACTCATCTAGGGTTAGATCAAATTCCCTTCTCTTCTACCAATTCTTGTAAGTATGTTAGTATATTAATGTTTCTTGTAATTTTACAAACATAAATGGCTGTTTCCCTTCCTCTAGAGGTTGAAACCATGATTTATGATTGTGTTTTTATGTAAATTGTGTTGGAATTAAGTTATTGATTGTTGTTATAGTCTTGCATTGTGGATTATTGGTTGTTTTTATGATTGATCACCATGAAAACATACGCGTTAACTTAGGCATATGCTTGAAAAAGCATTTTACCTAGGTCGAACATGAGAATTTGTTACACCTCGTAAATTTTTAACATGTAGATGGCCTATTCACATGTTAGTGAGTTTAGAATTCCATACATGCTAGAAAAGGCCGGAAAGATCGGACAAGCGCCAAGTGGCGCGTCGCAAGGCAAAATGCGACTTATAATCGCATTCGAGAATGCGACTTATAAATCGCATTCCGGGAGATACGACTTATAATCGCATTCCATGAATGCGACTTATAGAGTACCAACTATATAAGCCCCAACCGGTTTTAATGTTTAAAATTCTCTATAATTTCCGGTGAGAGAAAATGAAGGAAGAGGACCGAAGGTTTCTTGATATTTCCGTCCAGGTCTGTAGTCAAAACGCGGTCCAAACTCGAATTAATCCTAGATACCAAAGGTATTAAACGTGAGGAGCATTCCTCGGGTTTAGTTTCGTGAAATTTGGTCGGTGAATTGTCGTGCTACCGAGCTAAGGTAAGTGGAGTTGCTCCAAATTAGTGTCAATATACTCCTAGCCTTAAAGTGAGTATTTCTCCCTTATGGACTTTCGAGAAATAGCGAGTTTTCGACCGTTTTCGATAAGCCAAAGTTTGGGCTATATATATATCGAAAGTGATGTTTTCTTCGAATATTAGTATTTAGTTCTAATTGATATATATGAATGCGGTTAGGAGAAATAGCAAAATTACTGACCGAACTATACCGGTTGGTGGGGAACTCCCGAAGCGAAGGTATGTAAAAGCTAATTCCTTAGGCCAAGTTAAGCAATCGATTATAGTAAATAGCGTGAAATATAGAAGAAAAGAATTCAAAAAGTCAAGAGGTGAGTCAGTATGAGTTTAGCAAGCGTGTTTTGAATTTAGCAAGCATGTTTATAATATTATGAAATTATATGTTGAATAAAAGTTAGTAAAGTATAGTCGAACGAGTCGGATAATATCTCGAATACGAGTATAGCCGAGATAGTCGAGATGATATCCTAGATTCGAGTATAATTGATATGAGAATCGGTATAACACGGAAAAGAGTTCAGAATGAGAAATCATAATACAAATAGTATTTTCAGCGCAAACATGCTTGCTATATGTGATTATTGTTTGTTGAGCCTTTTTGTGTTTATGAGGCACTCTTTTGAGCGTCCTCACCGCCCCTACAGGTTAGTAAGCGTATCGACCCACCGTGAGGGTGGGATACGTCCGCCAAGGAGTGGCATGCCGACCATGAGAGACGAAGATGGGATGGAACATTCTCCATATCGGAAGCATCGCATAGCGTGAGTTACATTTATGCGCTTGCGAGGGCAGTGCGAGATATAGACACGATTACAGTTTACGATTTACAATACGAGAGTCTCAGGGCTCAGAACCTGATTATTTATATCGAGACCATAGCGAGGCTGGAGACCCGGGGAGCCGTGAGTGCTCGTAGTTAGTAGGCTTGGCTGATGACTTATTTTTGGATGGTTTAACCCGGGTAGGGGTATATAGATTGTTTGTTGGTTGAAAACTGAAACAGGGCTGGTATTGGTCACTTGCTTATTATATATATGTATATATGTTATATATTGGCTAATAGACAGATCGCCACGTCGGCAGGTATGCTCCTACCTTATTCTCGATCTGAAAAGCACATTTGAGATTCTATCGATTGAGACGGTTCCGAGATATTTTCTAACATTCGAGTTTCTAGTTTGTTGTTTATATTCGATTATGATCGAGTTTGCTTTGCATACTCGGTACCCCGTGTGCAGCGCCCGTTTGAGGCACATTACCTGCGGTACCATAGACGGTAGATCCCTCGTGATTCAGCCAGCTCATAGAGTCATCATCTCCTGTCATCCGAGCTTGATATTCGAGTGTATTTCATTTTCTTTTGTTGTATAATATAGGTAGGTCGGGTCCACACATCACGACTTCATCTTATCGATATTCTTAGAGGCTTGAGATTGTGTATATATATCTCCCACGTGGTTAGTTGTGCGGTCGTGTAGGGCCGTGCGTTTGTTTAACTGTTTAGTGTTGTTGATTGTCTTGGCCGTGTAGGGCGTGTCGAGATAGTAGTGGTGACCTTGCCCGTCACGTAGATGTTCAGTATTCATTATATTGAGTTAGAGATAACTAGACAACATGGTGGCCTTGTGACGCATAGGTTTCACTATATGAGAATGATTGGTTATTTGATGTTATAGTACGAGGGCTATAGGCCCCGATCCTTCAGAGCTAAATTTACAACCGTTATATAGCCACGTGATTCCATAATCTAGTTAGAGCCAGCCCGGGCACCGAGATGTGCTTAGGCACGGTAGTCTAGCAGTCAAGGTCTAATAGGGCACCGGTGCCGATCCTTACCCCCAAGGCGGGTGTGACAAGAATGTAGGAGCATGATTGCCATCTCACGATATAATTTGTGTTAGGATAGAACTATACCTAATGCCTTGCTTGGTTCATGAGGATGAGTTAGAGACCAACTCAGAATTATCACATCACCATTCGAAGAAGTAGTTGTGAGGCTAAGTTGAGTCGAATTATTAGGTGTACGAGAGTCCCTAATCATATCCACGTAAACCACATTCCCATAATTGAAATGCCCACGAACTAGAATTAGCATCCTCGCTCTCAGCGAAGTAGTGAGGCTAGTTTGTCGTGTTTAGAGGCTCGAAAGGCCATGAACATGCAATTATAATTATGTGGGAGCGACAATTGATAGTTTCATACTTAAACCATTGCAATTCGTAATAGCGCATGATTGTCTAGTTTTAACTCTATGTTGCTCCTAGGTGAGACCGGAATATTTCATTGACCAAAATTAGACTTAATTAAACCTTCTAGAAAACTACCATAATCAACATTTTTGGTATTTAATATCACACTTGAACTAGATAGTTAGCGGAATGAGTGGTCACAACAGGACCGACATTCCAGGTTCTTAAAAAAACTATATTACTTGCACCACCCGTACGCTTATGTGCTACTTGGGGGAAAAGTCGTCAAAATCATGATCATGATTCTTCAGATTTTAGGCCTTTTGTTGGTAGAAAGTAGCCCGATCGAACTTCTAATGAATTCGGTATGTTATGATTTCTTTGGGCTCATTCGGGTCTTAGTTAAATTGAAATAGCCAATACTAGATGAATGATGTCGGATTGGTGTCTTCCATGTTGTATAATTGGATCCCAGTAGTGAGAGTGTCTCCCTCGGTTCAGCCCAGGATCCTCAATAGCAGAGTGTCTCCCTGGGGACAATTGGGGATCCTCAATAGTAAAGACTCTCCTTCAATCAGTCGTGATCCTCAATAGTGGAAATGTGCTCCCTTAGTTTTAGTTAGGGATCCTCCAGCCAAAATGGCGTCTCCCTCTAACACCCATAACACCCAGTCTTTCTAGATTAGATTCTAGGCTCAAGGAAAGAATTTAGTCGAACGTGGAATTTTTTCATATATTAGATCGGGGGACTACTCATTTGGGTTACCCCACGAGTCATGGTCAAACCCGTGGGGAGAAGTTCGGAAGGTGTAGCAAAGTCCAATGATAATGGATGACTGACGAGTCATCACGTCGGGTAATGACTCGTTAAGTCGGCCCTTGGGTGAGAGGATAGAGTTCTTTGGACAGGGTCTCCAGGTAGTGAGCTGACGGATGCAGGCCACAAGTGATCGTGGCAGACCATGACTCACTTCATGAGTCTTCGATTAAGTCGAAATTTTGAGAATTTGAACTAGTGCACTCCATTTCGGTCCCCAAGTCGTTACCTGACCCCACGATGCGTAGAGTGCCTCGTGGGGACTGGCAGGGTGATTTTTCCTACATTTTCCAGGGCATTTTACTAAAATCTATGCTTCTAACTCTAACTACGTCATTTTGAGCATTGTATGGGATGTTTTAAAGGTATAACTAGCCTAAACCCTCATTCTTCATGAAATAGCTTCCAAAACCCTTCTTCCTCCTCTCTCTCAAGGTTCAAGGATTCTTCAAGGGATTTTCAAAGACTTCAAGCTCAAGTTCAATTGGGAGATTCTTCGAAGAAGGTATGCGGTTTAATTGATGGATGATTCCTTACATGTTTTGAATTATAAAATCCACTAGAATTATGTAGCTAATTGTTATTTTAAAACTATTTGAATGTCTACAATTACGTGTTAGATGGTGAAAATGTATGATGTTAAAATGCTCTTCTGAAGGGGATTGAACGGTAGTTAGGATTTTAGTACATTGTTCAATCAATTAAACCCCATGGCTCGCATCCATGTATAAAATATGTGAAGATTGAAAGAATTCTCTAATAATTGGAATACGCTATTTGTGAAATATGTCGAGATGAGATTTCAGCGCATGGGCTTGATTAATTGAAGAAAATATTTTTATTTTCCACTTATGCTTTCAATGGAATTGATTAGGTATGAGGTGAATTTATGATAATAGCCTAGGTAATGCATGCTTATCATGAATTAGAGTAAAATCTCAAAATGGGTCTTATGAAATGAAAATATAGCTTCTTCCATGATCTTGTTGTAAATGTTTAAGTTTTAAGTTAAGTATATGGATTACGGCCAAGCACGGAATATATGAATCAATGTCTGCATGTTAGGTATGAATTGGACCTATGGATCACAAGTACTCTATGATACATGTTGAATGTTATGAATCCAGGAACATAATATGTGTAGAAGTATAACGCATAATGTGAATCTATAGATGCTCACTAATGTAATATGTTTGAAGAAATCTTGGTATGGCTCCATGATGATATGAATTATGATGATAAAGTATGAGAATAATATTTTAGAATGTTGGGCTTGTTGTTAGTAGAAAGTAGCCCCAATTTAGAAAGTAGCATGATATTTCAAAAAGTTGTATGATGAAAGTAGTGTATGTTATGTTTCGACTATTTGTAGTAGCATAGACCAGATATACAATGTCAGACTAGTATTCGTCATGTTCTAGTCAGCCAAGGACTCTCCATAGCCGAGAAAGTTTCAATTGGTCGGCTCGGGATCGCCCATAGCGAGTGACTCCCCAGTTGATCGGGATCCTCCGTAGCAAGTGACTCCCTAGCTCGGTTAGGATCTCCATAGCAGAGAGTGACTCCCTAGTTCAATCAAGGGTCCCTCCAAAGCAAAAAGTGACTCCCTAACCGGTTGGGATCTTCCATAGCAGAAGGCTGACCCCTAGCTGTTCCAGGATCCTCCATGCTTGATGACTCCCTAGCTCGGTTGGGTTTCTCCCTAGTAAAGCATGTTCCCTTAGTTATGATATCACTTGAACTACGTTCAAATGATTCGTTCATTAACAAATTTAAAATAATAAGAATCGAGGCTCGGTTACTGAGCTGATGATCTAGTACAATGTAGGTTAGTTTCAAATTCAGCTTTTATTAAACGTTCATAACTTGACCCTTATGCATGAGCTCGATGATGTTTCATAATATCAGATCCAAAGGGAAGTTCAATGTATACATATGTGTGTATGTGGCTCCTGAGGATTATTGCATGTTAAATTAGTTATGTCGACGTACTTTGTTATTTCCTTATTGTATATTTGTATATTTAATTATTTATGTTATCTCGCATGCTCAATACATTTCCAAGTAATGACCGTACGTCTTTTCGTGCTATATCGTTTCATGATAGATTGGTCTCCGGGCTTCGGCCGCATAGTTAGATACGCTTCATTTCCACTCATTTGCTAGTGGTGAGTCCTCATCTCCTGAGGACGTGATTTATGTTCATACTTTTTTAATGTTTCAGTTTCAGATTTTGGAAGGAGTTAGGCGGGGGCTTTTGACAAGTCATCGATTGCGAAGGCTTTCGAGGCTTGTCTAGATAGACTCAATGTTGTATCAAGTGTAGTTACAATTGTACTTATGGTTCTTATTAGACGCTTTGCGATTTAACTTGCGCTTATTCATGTTTTTGATTTTATCTATTGTCCAAGTGATATGCTATGATTATGCCATGGAGTCGACTTGAAGCCTTTCGGTGTTCCTGTCTGATGTTATGGCTAGGGTGCGGGCTTGGGTCATGACAAACATGGTATCGAGCTGGATTTTGAGTGTCCTAGGGTGTCTAGCCGCGTTATGTAGAGTTTTTCGTCATGGGTGTGAAGCACACACTTGGGCGAAGTCTATGAGACGTTTAGGAATATTCCCTTTTCTTCATGATTCTTATCGTGCGTAGAGTAGGAATCTCTAAACAGTTCCTTCCTTACGCGCTCGCAGATATTGCCTCCCTAGACAAACAATTAGAAGAAGAAATGGTAATGATCTCCAACAGGTACCACCGGCCGTGAACCCGGTGGACGACCATGTTACCCATGCTAAGTTCTAAGCCTTTCTTAATATGTTGTACAGGCCGTGACCACCAAAATTTATCGGTAAGAAATGGCTCATGTTCCCAAGAATGGGAATGTAGTGGCGACACGGGTAAGAGATTTTCTCGAATGAGCCACAGAGTTCTTGGGGTCAAAGGTAGACGAGGACGCATGCGAGTTCTTTGGAGAGAATCAAAAGATTACCCACATCGTAGGAGTGATAGGAATTGAGAGCGCAGACTTGGCCTCTACCAACTAAAAGGAGTTGCTTATATATGGTTTTGTTATTGGAGGATAGTAGAGGAATTGGGGGCGGAGCCCTGTAGGTTGGGATGAATTTAAGATTGCGTTCCTAGATAGGTTTTCCGGAGGAGTGAGGGAGGCTAAGAGAGTGGGGTTATCAACCTGAAATAGAATGAGATGACAGTTCGGGAGTACAAATTAGAATTTACCCAAGCTTGTCCAAATATTCTAGGAATGGTAGGCGGCCGGGGGGCTGAGTGGCGAGTTCGTGAATGGAGTGTCGAACCTTGTGAAGATGTGCGGGAATACCATGTTGCACGAGAGATATAGACTTTTAGGTTTTGGTGATATTACGCTTTCAGCAAATGGAGGCGGAGCAGGTGAAGAAAACGAGAGAGAGGCCATCCATACATTCTCACATTCCTAGCGGCTCAAATCGGCCCGGCATTTTCGGCATCGGTACTCCACACCAAACCTACGGTAAGGAGATCCACGAATCCGACATGTATCAACTGTGGGAAGCACCACTTGTGAGAATGTATGGATGGATCGGATATTTTGTTTCTAATTAATAGCCGGGCCATCGCACCAAGATTGCAAAGTGGCAAAGCAAGGCGAGTAGATCCTCGGCCATCACTTCAGTAGTGCCGATAGGCTTTCTATTTCAGCAGGGTGCACCATCTATCTTGGGTGGCGGACGTCATCAAAACCGCTCCTATGTCGTAACAACACCGAGGATAAGGGCAAGTCGCGAGTAGTGGCCCTGCGGTATATTCGTAGTGCGTTACTCTTTGTATGTTGCTAGCCTAGAACCCAAGTAATGAATAAGGAGGAGCTTTGTGGTTGTTGTTGAGAAGAGGTTGTCGATGTGATGTCAATAACTGTTAATGTAAGAGTGGTTGTGATGGTTAGAGGTAGAAAATTTATCTAGGAGTTAGTGAATTAGCTCCGACCTTAGGAAATATATAGAACCTTAGAATGATGGCTTTAATCTGGGGAGATGGTATGCATGTAAGACTAGTCGAATCTTGAATATGATAGTAGGAAGTCCCTAAACCTACTTGAGTCATGATATGTCAATCCCTTCGGGTTCAGATAATTTTGCTACTAGTTTAGTTGAAGCTAAGATATGCCTATCCCTATGTGCAGACTCCGAGGAAGTTGTAGATAACTACTCCAGACAGCGATGTCGGTCTTGCTTTATGAATCCTTTAGGCCCATCTTCATCTTACGAAAGTCAGCTTTTTGTGTAGTAGTGCCATTAGTATGATCGAAACTTCAAACTAAGTCTCTAGAATATGTGGCCTTGACAGACTCAAGTTACCTCATGCATATGCTAAGTTATCAATGTCATGTATGATTCATGCTCATGAGACCTTTAGTGAAGTTAGACCAGATATTATAAATTCTAACCCTATAACGAGTGATTTGAGAGTGAAGGCTCGGTCAGTATTAGTTCGGTGCCGGTTAAGGGGAAAAAACCTTCTTAGTGTTCTATCTAGATCCATGTTGGAATTCATGTCCTTCGGTCTCTCTTGTGCTATAGCATGCGATCAATTTAGATATTCAGTTCTGAGCGTGTAAGGGTGACCCGAAGTCGAGATGCTCTGAGTGGTTTTGGCTATGATTGATTGATTGTAGAATTTCTCAGTCACATTCCTATCCTTTCAGTATGTTTCTTGACATTCGGATGAATGTTCCCAAGGGAGAGATATTGCCTTTAAATGTTTCTAGATCGGATTCCGAGGCTCAGGAAATAATTCAGTCATGTTATACCTTGAGGATTAAAGAATCGGAACCCGAAGTATGAATCAAGAAAAAGCGGGAAAATGTTGCGGCGGTTGCGAATGGGTCACTTACGACTTGTGAAGAGGCCAAACAGTCGTCAGGCGGCTCGTGGGGAGGCCTGGGATGATGAAGGGCTCGAGGTCCTCACGGGTGATGTAACGACTCGTGGTCAGTTGTGGGGTGGTCCTAGAGAGAAGGATAGTGAAGCTTATCCAATGTAGCAGATGGTTTTATAACGAGTCGTCGTCATTCCTAACGACCCGTTAGGAGGGCGTACCAAGACAATGGAATTTTCATGAATGATGAGGAAATTGCACTTGACGGGTGAACCAACGGATGGTGTGCCCTACTTAACGAGTCGTGGTGGCTATTAGTATTTACTTGATTATTTTCAACGATTACGGTAAGGGATTTTTAAATTCCTAAGTTCTAAGGGCCTATACTACTCGTTTTAAGCTCATAATAGAGGGTTTTAAGCGGAGAAAAACCCATATTTCTTCATGCATACAGGTTGAAGGTTTGAAGGGAAGAAATTGAGAGGAATTTCCAAGATTTTCAAGGAAATCTCAATTGGAGGTAATTAGGAGGAGTTAAGATTCTTCATTCCCAAGTATGTAAGGCTACGAGTGGGTGCTTCCTTCCACACCCATGCCCATGATTTGGTTGTGATGATCAACTATGGGTGTTCATTTAATCGCATGATCTTGCATTTCTACTCATGAGTATGATTAAATTGAGTTGATATTGGTGATTTACTGAGCTTGGATGGATTTTATCTTAACTTCTTTTAAAAAAATGTGTTTCTAAAATTTGAATCTAAAACGTCCATGCGAGGTAGTTCATAATAGAATGTTATGATGATGGAGTAGATTATGAAAAGCATGTTTCCAACCTTACCCATGATTTTTATGATGTTTTAAAAGAAGATTAAATAGACCCAAGTATGATGGAGCTTTGGGTAGTGCCCAATGATGAGTACGAATGATGATTTTCTTGAATTAAACTTATTACCTCATTTTGGAGTGAAATCTCCCAAATTATAATGTTTTCAAATGAATTGTATGAGTTGAAATGATAAGGTTTTGAGGCCCTTATGGCTGATGATGATAAAGTGATATTTCTAAACTAGACTTACCACATGATTTTGGGTAAAGGCTCCCACTATTCTTTGAGCTTGTGGTATGTAACATAGTAAAGCTTCTCATATGCATGAATTTCGTAATTGAGATGTATGTTGTCGTGAATTGTTGCATCATGTTGAGTCTAAGCATGATTCTATTCTAAAGACTTTGTTGAGACGACATTGTTGAGCTTCATATGTATATGATGTCTAACGTATGCATGATTTCATAATGAGATTTGTCAATAGACAATGTTGAGCAGATTTCATGATGTTGAGTTTATGCATGATTTCATGTTGAGATTCTTCACTAGGCGGTGTTGAGCTTCATATTTATATCATGTGAAGAATTGCATGTTTTTGGGAGTAATGTCTAGCTCCGAGTGGGCTAAGGATCATTACCCTATTCCCAGAACTACGCACCAACGTAGGTTGGATTCTATTATATTATTGGGACCTCCCCCTTTTGAGCTATCCCTAGCCCGACTGGCCCCTTTCAGCTTGATATCAATATCATGGTAGCATCCTAGCCTTAGCAAGCTTTTCTTGGATCGTCTTTGCTCACTTGAGTGTAATAGTCGTGACCACGTAACTCTATCGTGGTATGTTGGTTAAGTGAAGAGAGTATCCCCTTGTGTTAATATTATTTGACTTTACATATGCACTCCTCGTAATGATTATTTTATGCATGCATGTTTAAAAAGCAAGGTTTGACTCATCGCTAAGCTTTTGATATAAATGTTATGATTTAGCTTTGAGTCATTTGAATCATTCGTGATGTTCCAAATGCCATGCATGACCATTTAAAACATAAGGACGATTTCATAATGAATGCGTGTGATCTTCTTTGTCCTTAAAGGTTTACTTTATATATGTATAACTTACCTTGAAAGAATTATATTGCTCTAGCGATTTTACTTACCTTGCATACTCGGTACATTCCATGTACTAACCCCATACCTTCTATAATGCATTATTTTATGATGCAGGATCCGTGTCAGAAGTTCAGCCCTGTTCGTAGCCGCCTATCAAAGTTAGAATTTTCTTGCTTGGTGAGTCCTCATCCTCTGAGGACTAGACTTTCAGTTATCTTTTGTGTATTTTCTGTTTCAGTATTTTTGAGCTAGTTGGGGGTGCTTTCCCATCAGCTCGTCCAGATTAGAGGCTTATCAGACTTAGACATGTTTTCAACTTTGGATGTTCATTCTGTTATTATGTTAAGTTAGACTTTCGCTGAGTTTACATTTATGTTTCCTTTATGTTTATTGAATGAGTTAGTGAATGCTTATTCCATGGGTTGACTTGGGGTCTCTCGGGGTCCCTTGTCCCGCGTCTACGATCCGGGTCTCCTCTCGTGTCGTGACAAGTTAGAAGGTGGAATTTTTGCACAGAACGATTCAGGGGATGACTCGTTAGGTGACCCCAAGAGTCGTGGTCAGACCCGTGGTGGAGTAGTTCAGAGGTCTAGTAGAGTCCAGTGATAACGAACGTCATGAAGAGTCGTCTTTCCAGGTAAAAACTCGTTAAGTTGGCCGTTGGATAGAGGCTAGAGTTCCTGGATGGGGTCTCAAGCAGTGGGGTTGACGGATGCAGGCCCTGAGTCGTCGTGGCAGACCACGACTCGTGAAGTGAGTCGTCAATTAAGTCAGGAATTTTTTTAAAATTTGAACCAGTGCACTCCACGACTCGGTCCCCATGAGTCGTTACCTAACCCCACGACTCGTGGGGTGCCTTGTGGGGACTGGCAGGGTGATTTTTCCTGCATTTTTTTAGGGGCGTTTTCGTAATATCCTATGCTTCTAACTCCTAAACTACGTTGTTTTTAGCATTGTATGGGACGTTTTTAAGGGATAACTATCCTAAACCCTCATTCTTCGTGAAATAGCTCCCAAAACCCTTCTTCATCCTCTCTCTCAAGGTTCAAGGATTCTTCAAGGGATTATTCAAAGACTTCAAGGTCAAGTTCAAGTGTGAGATTCTTCGAAGCAGGTATGCAAGTTTTTCAACAAGGATATTCTTCCATTCTTGTGCCCCCAAAATGTTTTATCAAAAGCTCAATTTCAATTATTCTATAAAAGCATGACCTAGGGTTTTATTGATGGGTGATTTCTTCTATATTTTCTGGAATTCTAAAAACCACTAGAATTATGATCTAATTGTGATTGTAAAACTATTTGAATGCCTTGAATTACGTGTTAGATGGTGAAAATGGATGATGTTAGAATGTTGTTCATGAAGGGGGCTTGAACAATGATTTGGATTTTTGTATTGTTCAATCAATTGAACCCATGGCTCTCATCCATGTATGAAATATGTGAAGATTAAAAGAATTCCCTAACAACTGGAATATGCTATTTGCTAAATATGTCGAGATGAGATTTCAGCGCATGGGCTTGATTAATTGAAAGTAAAATATGTATTTTCCTTATGCTTTCGATGGAATTTATTGGGTATGAATAAATCTATGATAATGGCCTACTTAATGCATCCTTCTCATGAATTGGAGTAAATCTCAAAATGGATCTTATGAAATGAAAATATATGCTTCTCTCATAATCTCGTTGTAAATGTTTAAGTTATGAGTTAAAGTATATGGCTTTCTGTAAACCTGGAATATATGAATCAATGTATCCATGTTAAGCTACGAATTGGACTTATGGATCACGAATGACTCTATGATACATGTTGAATGTTATGAATCTGAAACTTAATGTTGTGGAAGTATAACGCATGATGTGAATCTATAGATGCTCACTAATGTAAAATGTTTGAATAAATACTGATATGGCTCCATGATGATATTAATTATGATGATAAAGAATGAGAATGATATTTCAGAATGTTGGGCTTGTTGTTAGTAGAAAGTAGCCCCAATCCCTTCGAAATGACTGTTATATGATAAAAGAAATGTATGTTATGTTTTTCACTAGCTGTAGTAACATATACCAGATATACAATGTCAGACCAGTATTCCTCATGTTCTAGTCATCCAGAGACTCTTCATAGCCGAGAATGTTTCCCTTGATCAGCTCAGGATCCTTCATAGCAGAGAGTGACTCCCCAGTTCAGTCGGGATCCTCCATAGCAGAGAGTGACTCCCTAGCTCAGTCAAGATCCTCCATAGCAGAGAGTCACACCCTAGTTCAACCGGGATCCTCCATAGCGAAGAGTGGCTCCCTAGCTTAGTCGGGATCCTCCATAGCAGAGAATGACTCCCTAGCTCAATCGGGATCCTTCATAGAAGAGAGTGACTCCCTAGCTCAATTGCGTTCTCCTAGTAGAGAATGACTCCCTTAGTTATGTTATCAGCATGATTCAGTTCCATATGATTTAAATTTCAAATAGATTTAAAATAATGAGAATTAGGCTTAGTTACCAGTAGTGATCCAGTATTGTGTGATGCTAGTTTCAGATTTAGCTCTTATTAAACGTTTAGAACTTGAACCTTATGCATGAGCTCGATGATGTTTCATAATATGAGATCCAACGGGAAGCTCCATGTATACATATGTGTGTATGTGTCTCACAAGAGGATTGTTGCATGTTAAATTAGTTATGTTGATGTACTTTGTTATTTCCTTATAGTATATTTGTATGTTTAATTATTTATGTTATCCTGCATGCTCTATACATTCCAAGTACTGACCACACACCTTTTTGTGCTATATCATTTCATGATACATATTCAGGTCTCTAGACTCAACCACATAGTTAGATACACTTCATTTCCTCTCAGTTGTTAATGGTGAGTCCTCATCTCCCGAGGACATGATTTATGTTCATACTTTCCTTATGTTTCAGTTTTCATATTTTAGGAGTTAGTTGGGGCCTGGTCCCAGCAACTCAGCAGTTTAGTAGAAAGCTTTCAGGCTTGTCTAGATAGACTCAGCGTTGTATCTAGTGTGCTTACAATTGTATCTATGGTTCTTTATTAGATGCTTGCAGTTAGCTTCCGCTTATTCGTGTTGTTGATTGTTTCTATTGTAAAGTGATATTCTATGATTATTTCATGGGTCGACTTAGAGCCTTTGGGGGTTCCTTGCCCATGTTATGGCTAGGGTGCGAACTCGGTTCATGACAAGCTATTCAGGGATCCTTCATAGTAAAGAGTGTTCCCTCAGTACAATCAGGGATCCTCAATAGTAGAGAGTGTTTCCTCTCAGCTCACTCAGGCATTCTCAACAGTTGAAAAAGGTTCCCTTAGTTTATGATTTCAATTCCAGTTCAGCTAAATATAGCATCAAGCTTTAGTTTAGCTTAGTCACTGTGGAGTTTATCTTAGTTTTCCGCAGTTCGTTGGTACGGTGTATAATATAAATGATAATATCAGTACCCAGTGCATGTTCATGACCCTTATGCATCAGCTTTACCTGTGTTTTATTTAAAATTTTCAAATAAACATATCTCATCAGTATCTATACTTTTCAGATAAGGTTATTGTACATCAATTAAGTTATGCATTTAGTTATGTATTCAGTTTACTTTCTTTCAGTATACTTGCATGTTTTCTGTTCTATTATGTTTCCCATATACTCAGTACATTCCAAGTACTAACCACATGCTTTATGTGATATATTATTTTATGATATCGATCTAGGTTTCCAGACTCAACCTCGCGCTCTATTCTCATTTGAGCTGACTGTGGTGATTCCTCATCTACCGAGGATAAGATTTATGATTTTCCTATTTCAGCTTTATTTCAGTTTCATACTTTAGCAGTTAGCTGGGGACTTGTCCCTGCAGCTCATCAGTTTAGTAGAGGCTTTCAGACATGTATAGAAAGATTTAGCTTTTGATTCAGTGTTTATTATAGACTATGTTCTTATGGTGTTGATTTGACTTTCTCCAGTTAGCTTTGGCTCAGTTATGATTCTATTAACTATTATCTTGTTAGAATCATGTTGTGATTATTCCATGGGTCGACTTGGGGTCATCTGTGGTTCTAGGTCCCGTGTTATGGCTAGGGTGTAAACTCGAGTCGTGATAAACTTGGTATCATAGCCTTAGGTTTAGACTGTCACAGGGTGTTAAAAGCCGCATTAAGTAGAGTCTTTTTCATGGGTGTGAAGCACGCCAAACTTATGACAAAGAGGCTGTGAGATATTTTTAGGAAATTCCTCTTTCTTCATGATTCTTATTATGCATAGAGTATGAAACTCTAATGGTTCCTTTCCTACTCATGCTTTACGCGCTCACAGATAATGCCTTCGAGATGAGCAAATAGAAAGAGAAATAGTAATGGGAACTTGCAAGCCCCACCAGCCCCAGCGAACCCGATAAATGAGCATGTTGCTCATGCCGAGTTTAGGGCAGCCTTTCTTATATTCGTGCAGGCCATGATCTTTCATGTTAATCAGCAGACAGTGGAATAGGTTCCCCAGAATGGGAACATGGCAGCGGCTTATAAAGACCCAAGAGTACACCCAGATCGTAGATATGGGACAAGGAACCCCGAGAGGCCCCAAGTCAACCCATGGCAAAATCATCGCATACACTTAACATAAGAAACGTCAAACATCATGAACAAGCGGAAGAACTGACAAAAAAAAACTGATATAAATCAAAATGACAACTTAATAACATTTAAATACAAAGTTGAATCTGTCTAACAAGTCTGAAAGCCTTCTAATAAACTGATGAGTTGCTGGGACAAGCCCCCAGCTAACTCCAAACGACTGAAAACTGAAACAAAATAAAATAAGAATTCTACTCACATCCTCGGAATATGAGGACTCACCACTGACAGCTGGGAGAATGGGGTAGCGTATCTAACCATGCGACGGAGCTTGGAGACCTAAATCTATATCATAAAATGATATAGCACAAGAGGCGTGCGGTTAGTACTTGAAATGTACTGAGTATGTAGGAAGCGTAAGTAAACTAACTCATAATATTAGCAAGAAGGAAATAATATAAAACATATTAATAGCAACGTAATAGGAGTGAAGCACAACAATCTTACACGAGGTTCACATACTCAATTAACATAACCACATTATAAAGACATGCATTACTACAGCAACCGCTGATGTGCAAAAGGTAATAATCATGAATAATACAGAGTATGATGTCGTGACTGATATCAAGAGGGTCCCTGACATCTAAGGGGGAGTCCTTGACGGTTGAAGGGAGCGTCCCTAACTATCAAAGGGAAATATTCTCAACTAGAGAGAATCCTTGACTGTCATAGGGAGAAAGAAAGCTCTGATACAGAGAGTCATTGATTGTCTAGGGATGTTAGTCCCGACTGAATAGGGAAATACTCTTGCTAGCGAGAAATCCCGACTGACTAGGAAAACGTTCTTACTAACGAGAATCCCAACTGACTAGGGAAAATTCTTACTAACGAGAATCCCGGCTGACTAGGGAAACATTCTTACTTACGAGAATCCCGACTGACTAGGGAAATACTCTTTCTAGCGAGAAATCCTGACTAACTAGGGAAACGTTCTTACTAACGAGAATCCCAACTGACTAGGGAAACATTCTTACTAACGAGAATCCCAACTGACTAGGGAAACATTCTTACTAACGAGAATCCCGACTGACTAGGGAAATATTCTTACTAACGAGAATCCCGACTGACTATCGCTAATCTAAATTACAACAGCTAAATAGAGACAAGGACACTAACTGATTCTCATCATAAAACATTCTCATCAACAGGATGGGGCTACTTTCAATAACAACAAGCCCAACAGTTGTAATATTATTCTTATGCGTTATCACCATAATTCACCTCATCATGGAGTCAAATCAATAATTATCCGAAGCATCTTATGCTAAGGAGCATTTTATAGATTCACATTGTGCATATACTATCATGACACTCCGAATTCCAAGTTCATCTCATTGAACATGTAATATGAGATCATACATCGTTTATAAATGCAACTCATACTCTATCAAGATACATGACTTCGTTAATTTAGGTCTACAACATTTCACACACTTGTCATAACCACTCCTTTGTGAACTCCTTTGCCACGGCATTTTAGATTCCAAGATTTTTATGAAAACAATTTTATTAAGGGAAAACAATATAGAATCCACCCAAGCTTCGTAGTTCAACAATGGAGATGCAATCTATTCATACCCAATCGAATTAATCTAAAAAATGGTGATGGCACCTAGATTACTTCAATTACTCAAGCCCACAACTCTTACTCAATTTAGCATGGTCATCTACGTCATAATCACATCATTAGGGTTAATTAAGAAACATTCCCACACTTTCATCATGGTCAATAATTTCTACGATAATCAAGGAAGACATAACCAATTCACATTCATTACTCAAGCCAATTTATGATCATCATGTTACCCTCATGCATTCCTAACATATAATCAACATCCCAAACAACCCATCACATCAACATTTGAAATGAATTCCATAAGTGCAGTAAATATTAGCATTTAAGAAAAGGATGAGGAAGAAATTACTCATTAATCAAAACCCTAGATCATGATATTCTAAATAATTAAAATTGGGTTCTTATCGAAAATATTTTAGGGCACAAGGATGAAAAGATATCCTTCTTGATGTCCCACATACCTGGTAGAAGAAAATCTCGATCGAAAATCTCCCTTGAAGCTTGAAAAACACCTTGGTGAAACCCCTAGTATTTTTGAGAAGAGAGGAGGAAGAAGGAGATTGAGAGAATGAGGGTTTAGGATTAGGAAAACCCTTAAAACGTCCCCCAAATGACCTCACTTTAAATCTGGGAGCCTGGGATTTTACCAGCCCGCCCCTGAGAAAATCTAAAAAATTTCCCAAACTAATGCCACGACTCACTTGACGAGTCGTTGTCCCACCCAACGACTCGTTAGGTCCACTCTTCAGATATACTGGAAATTATCAACCTCCAAGACATGACCAACATCACTACTCATCACCACACCCGACGATTCGTCCTGCCTTTTCGTTATGTTCACTGGAAATTTCCTTAGAACCAAAACTTCTCCCTCCTAACAACTCACTAGAGGAGTCATTGCCGCTCCTAACGACTCGTCAGGTCATCCGTCACCACTTCTTCCTGACCTCCACCCCACAACTACACATGAAGATTCATGGAATCCCACCACGTGTCGTTAAGTCTCCCATCCTGAGATATTTTTGCCAGTTTTTCTGCACTTTTCCAATTACACTTCCCGTGTCTATGCTTAGTTCCTTCCGGGATATTACATGGATAGAGTATGAGATTTCCTCAGAATGAATCCACCTGAATACTTAGGGTCAAAGGTGGACGAAGACCCTTATGAGTTCGTAGGATCCAAAAGATCACCCAGATTATGGGGGTGATGAGAACGGAGAGCACAGACTTAGCCTCCTACCAGCTGAAGGGGGTCGCTCATATATGGTTCCGTCAGTGGAAGGATAGTCTAGGAGTTGGAGCAGTCCCCGTAGTTTGGATGAGCTTATGATTGCCTTCTTGGATAGGTTTTTCCCTAGAGAGTTAATAGAGGCAAAAGAGGCGGTGTTCATCAACTTGAGGCAAAATAGTATGATTGTACAGGAGTATGCATTGGAATTTATCCAATTGTCCAATTATGCATTGGAGATGGTAGCCGACCAGAGGGCTCATATGAGCAGGTTCGTGAATAGAGTGACATATTCCTTGGTCAAGGAGTGCAAGACCGCTATGTTGCATAAGGAAATAGACTTTTCATGGTTGGTAATCTATGACAAAAATAAAGGCAGAGACCTAGGGTAAGGGAGATTACATATCCAGCTTGTAAGAGCTGTGGGAAGAACCATTTGGGGGAGTGCATGATTGGTTTAGGCGCTTTCTTTTGGTGCGGCAAGTCAGGTCATGAGCTCTGAGATTGCCCAGCAGCCAAGCGGGGTGAGAGTAGGGCCCTATCCACCTCTTCAGCAGCTCTGACAGCCCGCCCATTTCAGCTGGGTGCATCTTCTAGTACAGGTGGCAAACAGTATCAAAATCTCTTTACGCATTGTCAGCACATCAGGATTAGGGAAAATCGATAGAAGTAGTCGCAGGTATGTTATTAGCTAATTATGTTATTATTTGCATGTTGTTAGACACCAGAACCCCAGTATGGAGTAGGAAGTCCTTTGATGTATGTTGAGAGGAGATTGTCGATACATGGTGTGTAATAGCTATGAGTATGAAGCTATTAGTGAATTTTAGAGGTGAAGGAGGAATTAAGAGGTAGTGGTTTAACCCAACCTTAAGAAAGATCCAGGAGCCTTAGAATGATGGCTAAAAGATAAGGGGGAGATGATAAGTCGATGAGATAAGTCAAATATTGGGTGCGCCAGTGGGGGAGTCCCAACACTAATAGTTATGGGGTGTCAATCCCTTCAGGTTCAAATGATTTCCCCTCATACTTAGTTGAAGTTATGCTCTAACCATTCTGATGTGCAGCCTTCCAAAATTCTAGATAACCGCTGCAAAAAGAGATACCACTCTTACTCTATGAGTTCTTAAGTCAAAGCTTCATGTCATAACCTAGCTATGAGTTCTTCTAGTATGCTCAGCCCTCGAACTAAGTCTTTAGAAGTTGCCTCAATGGCTCCACAGATCCGGTTACCGCATATCTATATCTAGTTTTAGAAGTCATGAACGATTTGTGCTTATGAGTCCCTTACTTTTAGTCAGATCATATATCATGATAGTTAGTTCAGTATCAGAAAGTAGTTTGAGAATGATAACTCAATCCGTAACAGCTCAGTTCTAGTCTGAGGAAATAGTTCCTCCCCAGTACCCTATCTAGCTTCACGATATTTTCATGTCTATCAGTCCCTCTCATGTCTCAGCATGCATGTATGATTTAGAAATTCAGTTCAAATATGTAATTCATCTCGGAGTCAGATACTCCATTAGTATTCAGCCCTTAATATTCAGTTCGAGATTGCAGCTCTTTCCCTAGCCTTTTAGTTCCGTCACACCGGCAGTTTTCAACTTCGGATGCTCTGTATTTTGGATAGCAGTTCCTTTCCCCATATTTTCAAGATGTTTACACACATTCGAGGATGAATATTCCCAAGGGGGAGATATTGTAACACCCCAAAAGTCTCTAAGACTAGACCCAAGACTAGTAGGTTGAGATATTTCCATGCCCCGGACTTTTAGGCTAATTTTGGAATTGTTCTAGGTATATGGATAAGTCCAGCCCAATGAATTCTTTGGATAATAGGTTTTAATATCTATACTCAAGTGTGAGAAGTGAAATAGATACAAATTAAGATCATAAATAACTTCTAGCACAAAGTTGAGTTGAGAGCCTTCTTGCCGATTGAGTTTTCGTATAAGTTCTTACAAGGGACAACTACAAACAAACATATCTCCCATCTTACAAAGTGTTTTTGGATGATTCGATATATCAAATTCAATCCCTTTGAGTCTTCTTTCAAATGAAACTAACCTTGTGTCAATGGTAGTTCGAAGTTAAATGCTATGAGCAATTTAGTCAAACTGCACCAGATCATAAAATGATTCGTCAGGTGACTCGTTAAGTCACCTAAAGACTCGTTAAGTGACCCGTTAAGTGGAAAAAATTACCGAAAAACTTCATTTTCAGAGGGGACTTCACGACTGGTTAAGTGGCCTGTTAATTCACCTAACAACTTGATAAGTGACTCATTAAGTGGAAAACTATGGTGGAACTTCCAGTAAACTTCACGAATTGGACTCATGACTCTTCTAGTACCTCACGAGTCATGATGTCCCTCGTGAGGACTGGCATGATCTTTTTTCATGCGAATTTTCAAAGGTGTTTTTATAAAATTCTATGCTTATAACTCCTAAACTAAATCATTTTTGGTATCAGGTGGGATGATTTTAAGGGGACTATCTAGGCTAATCCCTCATTCCATCAAAAACTCATCAAAACTCTTCTTCCTCTTCTCTCAAGAGGCTCAAGATCACCTAGGGTTTCTCCAAGGGCTTCAAGATCCAAATTCTAGTGGTAGATTTCATTAAGTCAGGTATGTGGGACTTTAACAAGGATTTCCTTTCATCCTTGTGTCCCATATTTTCTATTAAAACCCAAATTCCTTAATTTCTAGAAAAACATACCTTAGAGTTTCAATCTATGCATGAATTCTCACATGTATCCTATGGTTTCAAGACTCTCATGATAAGTAGCTATGCATGTTGATGAAATTGCTCTCAAACTCATTATTTACGTATATTATAGGATCATAGTATGATCTTCTAGAATTTTACCATGAATTAGTACTATTTTCGAGACATGGCCCTTATGAAATATGTGCATGCTTTTACTATGATTTTGGTGTATATGTTTAAAGAATGACTTGAACCTATGAATTTTCAAGAATCTAGAATACATGATTTATACTACGATTTTGGGTCTATGATGTTATGAATTTTGATGATAAAGTATGATCATGATTCTTCAGATTTTTGGGCCTCTTGTTCGTTGAAAGTAGCCCTGATCAAACTTATTTAGTATATTATGATTAGCTTAACATTCAAGTCTGTGATTAGCTGAAGTGGCCTATACTAGATGAATGATTTCAGATTGGTGTCTTCCATGTTAGTATAATTGGGATCCTTAATAGTAGAGAGTGTCTCCCTCAGTTCAGTCAGGGATCCTCAATAGTAGAGACTGTCTCCCTCAATTCAGTCAGGGATCCTCAATAGTGGAGAGTGTCTTCATCAGTTCAGTCAGGGATCCTCAATAGTAGATAGTGTCACCCTCAGCTCAGTCAGGGATCCTCCATAGTAGAGAGTGTTCCCTCAGTCCAGCTAGGGATCCTCAATAGTAGAGAGTGTTTCCCCTCAGCTCACTCATGGATTCTCAATAGTATAGAAGGGTTCCCTTAGTTTATGATTTCAGTTCCAGTTTAGCTTAGTATAACCTCAAGCTTCAATTCAGCTCAGTCACGGTGGAGTTCAGTTGTGGTTTTCTGCAGTTAGTCAATATGGTGTATGATATTAGTGATTATATCAGTACTCAGTGCATGTACATGACCCTTATGCATCAGACTTATCTATGTTTTATTTAAATGTCTCAAATAAGCATATCTCATCAGTATCTATACTTTTCAGATAGGGTCATTGTACTTCCGTTCAATTATGCATTCAGTTTACTTTCTATACTTGCATGTTTTTTGGTTCTATTACGTTTCCCATATACTCAGTACATTCCAAGTACTGACCACATACTTTATGTGTTATATCTTTTTATGATATAGATCCAGGTTTCCAGACTTAGCCTCACGGTTAGACACGCTCTATTCCCATCTCAGCTGACTATGGTGAGTCCTCATCTACTGAGGATAAGATTTATGATTTTTCTATTTCAGTTTTATTTCAGTTTCAGACTATAAGAGTTAGATGGGGACTTGTCCCAGCAGCTCATCAGTTTATTAGAGGCTTTCAGATATGTATAGACAGATTCAACTTTTGATTCAGTGTTTATGATAGACTATGTTCTTATGGATTTGATTAGACTTTCTGCAGTTAGCTTCTGCTAGTTATGATTATGTAGCTGTTATCTTGTTAGTATCATTCTGTGATTATGCCATGGGTCGATTTGGAGCCATCGATGGTTCTAGGTCTCGTGTGACGGCTGGGTGTAAACTCGGGTCGTGACATGATGAAATATCATTCTTTATGCCATTCCACCAATAGAATTCTTGTAGATCATGGTACATCTCGGTGGCATCTGGATGGATAGAATACTTAGAGCTGTGAGCTTCTTTGATCATACGCTCTCTTAATTCATTAACATTTAAAGCACACAATCGGCCTTAATAGTGGAGTACACTATCTCCACCTTGGGAGAAAATCTCCACTTTTTTATTTCGGATAGCTTCCTTCAACTTCATTAAGACAGGATCCTCATCTTGCTTTACCTTAACTTCTGTCACCAATGAAGATTCTAATCAATTTTAAACAATGACACTGCCATATGTTGAGTCTGTAAGGCGAACCCCTTGGAAAGAAAGCCTATGGATATCTCTGTCCAGTTCCTTCTTCCCATCCTCCACATGAGTCACGCTCCCTGTGGATAACCTACTAAAAGTGTTAGCCACCACATTGGCTTTTCCTGGATGATAAAGGATACTCATGTATTAATCTTTGAGAAGCTCAAGCCATCTCCTTTGCCACAAATTCAGGTTCTTCTAAGTAAATAGATAATGAAGGCTCTTGTGGTCTGTGAACACATCACTATGTACCCCATACAAATAGTGTCTCCAAATCTTCAAGGAAAACACCATCACATCTAGCTCAAGGTCATGCGTCGAGTAATTCTTCTCATGACTCCTAAGCTGTCTCAAGGAATAAGAAATGACCTTCCCATGCAGCATCAACACACACCAAAGGCCAACTCTAGAAGCTTCACAATACACTACAAAACCATCCATGTCCTCTTCTCACAAACATTGGACCACAGGAATTTGACCTTCTTCTTAGTCAACCTGGTCAAAGGTGAGGAAATGGATGAAAATCCCTTTATAAACCTCCTATAGTAGACAACTAAACTCAAAAAGCTTCTAATATCTGTAGGATTGACAGGTCTAGTCCAGTTGTTCACTGCCTCTATCTTCTGATAGGCACACCCTCACTATACACCACATGACCAACGAATGCAACTAATTTCAGCCAAAACTCATATTTACTAAACTTAGAAAACAATTGATGATCCTTAAGAGTCTGCAACACAATCCTTAAATGGGAAGCATGCTCCTCCTCACTATTAGAGTATATGAGGATATCATCTATGAAGACAATGACGAACATATCCAAGTATTGGTTTACCTTGTTCATCAAATTCAGAAAAGCTACAGGAGCATTTTTTTAGTCCGAAAGACATAACTACAAACTCATAGTGACCATATTACGTCCTAAAGGCTATCTTCGGAATGTCACTCTCCCTAACCCTGAGTTGGCGGTAGCCGGATCTGAGGTCTGTCATTGAAAAATGCTTAGCACCTTAAAGTTGATCAAACAAGTCATCAATCCTAGGGAGAGGATACTTATTCTTGATTATGACCTTGTTCAAATAATGATAGTCGATACACATCCTGAGAGAATCATATTTCTTCTGCACGAAGAGGACTAGAGAAACCCACGGGGACTTACTAGGCCCAATGAAACCCTTATCTAAGAGAAAGTTCAATTGTTCTTTCAATTTCTTAAGGTCAGTTGGAGCCATTTTGTAAGGAGGAATAGATATGGGTTGCATATCAGAGAGGAGGTCTATTGCAAAGTCAATCTCCTGCTCAGGAGGGACTCTTGGTAGATCATCTAGGAACACCTATGAATACTCACAAACAATAGGAACTGACTTGACAGTCGGGGTCTTGAATGTAGAATCCTTAACCCGAACTAAATAATATAAACTACCCTTGGAGATCATCTCCCTAGAATTAAGGTAGGAGACAAGACGACCTAAAAATACTACTTAACTACCCTTCCACTCAAGGACTGGTTCACCCTCTACTATTCAGGTTCTACAATTAACTGACGCATAACAAGCATAAAACCAATCCATGTCGAAGATAACATCGAAGTCGGTCATTTATAACTCTACTAATCCAGTTAAGATGACGTTTCGAAGAACTGCAACAAGGCAATTCCATATACCCTTAGTGTTAAGACTGACTCACCGATAAGAGTAGAGAATGATAAGGGTTTTGAGAGGATTTTGGGATTGACACCAAAATTGATAGTAACATAGAGAGTCATGAATGATAATGTGGCCCATGGATCTAGCAATGCATAAACATCAAGATGAAAAACTCATAACATACCTATGACCACATTGGTGAGCTCTCTTACTCCTAGCGTGATGAAAGGGCATAGAAGCAGTTCTGGCATTGTCTGCCACCTACACTAAATGATACGACCTACTAGGATGGGCGAGCTGCTGGAGATACTAATGTAGTAGCTGGGGCACGGCCTCTACTGTCATCCTTTCTAGCTGAAGGACAATCCTTAAGTATGTCTCTAGGCTTACCAAACCCAAAACAAGCATCCTGCCAATCAGAAACTCTCCCAGGTGGTTCCTACCACCTCCTAAAAGTTGGGAAAGTGCACTCCCCGAACATGTTCCCCTGACTCTTAGAGATTGATGCTCTAACCCTCTTATCACTCTGGCCCTAGATGGAATACTAGTCAATGGTGAATCTGGGGCCAATGACCACTGATGGGACTGAGAGCAATACCCATCACCTGACCTCTATTCGAATACTTAAAGTTTGCTGCTCTAGCCCTCTTGGTCTCCCTCTCCTTCTCCTTCAACTTCTCCTCCTCCATCTGTTGAGCCTAAATTATAAGTCGAGATATATCCATGTCATTGATAAGAATAGCGGTCCTTCACTCCTTGATCAGTGAATCTGAAACCCTAACACAAAACTAGCTCATGTGATCCCTCAGCTCGGCAACTATCTCCGGAGCATACAGGGAAAATGGGTAAACTTTAAGGAATACTCCTGAACCGTTATCTTATTATGCTTCAAGTTGATGAACTCTATTGTCTTTGCTTCCCTCAACTCCCAAGGAAAGAACCTATCCTGGAAAGCTGTCATGAACTCATCCCAGTCCACATTAACTGCTCCTTCCCTACAGCCTTCCTTCACGGCTTGAACCATATGTAAGCTACCCCCTTTAGCTAATAGAAGGTCAAATCTACACTCTTCTCTCTTGAATCCCCCATAATCTGGGTAATCTTTTGGATCTCATCATTACACTCTTGTGGATCCTCGTCCACTTTAGAACCATGAAACCCTGGAAGGTTCATCCGAGTGAAGTCTAACACTCTAGCCGTTGCGACACTCCTATTGATGTTCACAGGTGCAACTGCCTACTGGTTGACCTAGGCTTCCATGTCCTGTGCCAACATTTGAAAAGTAGTCCTAAACATAACATGAGTCACCTACTAATTCAAAGAATCCATTGGAGCTGTTGGGGCTAGATGATTCCCATTGCCATTATCGTTTCTCCTTTCGTTGGCTCTTTGGGGAGGCATTTTATACAAACATGTATAGCATAAGAGAGAAGAATAGAGAGAGTTAAACTTTATCACATGATATAGAACATGAAAGAAGGGATGTTTTCCTAAAATGTCTCATAGCCTCTTCCTTATAAGTGTGGCGCACTTGAAATAAACTATACTTAACGTGGATTTCGGACACCCCATGACAAATCTAAACCTGATTCTTTGACACCAAATTTTTCATGACCCAAGCATAGACCCCACACGTAACACGGGACCTAGAATCATGAATGGCTCCAAGATGACCCATGGCACATGCATAACATAAGCATAAGAATACATAAGTGGAAACAATCATAAGACATGGTATAAGTTGAAGTCTAGAATATCATGAAGTGTCAAAATTGAGAAGACAAGTCAAATAGCTAAAATTCTATACATCAAGTCTGAAAAGCCTCAAAAACATAAGATGAGCTGAAGGGGAAAAACCCACTTGCTCTGTTATGTCTGAAAACTGGACTGAATGAAAAGACATGAATGAAAACTAATTTCCTCAGATGATAAGGACTAACCAAAACTATGTTGAATTTGGACAAGATCGAATCTAGCAGTGGGGCTGAGACTGATCACCTGAATCTATATCATGAGACGATGTAGCACAAAAGTATGTTATTAATACTTTAAATATGTTAACTATTTAGTATATGTAAAACATGAGAATAAGGGAAACATGCTAAAATCCGTGATCGTGAGACAGTCTTAAAATATGAGATGTTCATCATAAACTAAAGTATAATATAACCCAAGGTCTTGAAAATGAAATCATAAAGCTTAATAGGTTTGAAATCATAAGAAAATTTATATACTGATCGATGGGTAAAATATACAATAAAACATGATATAATAAATTTTAAACCTGAAAAACATGAAACATGAGGAAGAATGAGAGATTCTTATAACCGACATACTTTAAGTGAGCATACATGGAGCCCAACATGTAAACCTAGCTGGAGGTGCATTCATACCTCTCCAAAGGTAAGAACCATAAAGGCGTGATATCACTCATGAGACCTTTAGGGCAAGGGAGACACTCTCTAGAGAGGACCTTTTCATACCTACAGTGACACGTAGTTTGTGAGACTTGGGTATGCTGGAACCCCAGCCTACTCGGTGTTAAATACTACTCTCAAAACATCTGAGGTATTCATATTATAATCATAAAATATATTTGATTTTACATGGGATATTCAGAAATTATAAAATTCATAATTTTATTAAAATACATGAACTAGTCATGAAAACAATGCCGAGAATTCAGCCATGATACATAAGCTTGAGATCTATGAAATTCATACATAATTGAGTATATCATCATAACATGAAAATAAAGACTCTTGAGAGTTTTTCATAGAAATTGTGTAATTATAATCATAAATCATAGTTAGAATCATGAGAGAATCAATTTCATAAGAGATCATGGAGTTTGGCATCAAAAGGGGTCTAACCCTAGTAATTCATGAAAACTATAATTGGAGACTTGAAGGAGTTAAAATCATTTAATTTAACTTGGTATTAGTAATAAGGGTTGAATAAATCCCATATTCATGAACCCACATACCAGGGCTTTGATGAATTCTTACCAAGACTTGAGACCTAAGATTGTTAAGACGAAGAAGAACCCTAGTTGCCTGAGAGCCTTGAGAGGTTTGATCTTCAATCTACGGTATTTTTTTTAGAGAAATAAGAACTTAGGCTAAGTATAATCCCCTTAGTAAACCCAAAAATATCTCGCATAGGAGTTAAAAGCATAGGAAGTTATGGAGACACCCCTAATAATTCTAACTTAAAAACAGACTGCCCAGTGGTATGACCTATATTACGATTCATACCACCCTGCCAAAAGCTTACTAAATCTCATAGCTATGATCCTTCCCTAGATAATTATCTAAACCTCCTTCCTATGACCCCTCAATATGACTCGTATCATGCTGGTACAGATCGTAGGGTCCAGCCGTGGTTTTCTGACCAATTTCTGTTGTTTCTCTTAAACCCATCTCACAAGTCTTGGTATGACTTGTACCACTTCATCATGAGTCATATTAAGACTCTTACTGAGGAAAGTTTCAATTTTTCTAAGGTTAATACTCCATATCTAGGGTCTATTCTTAGGAATTTTTGGGTGTTACAATATAATGATCTCTTGATCCTGATTATTGTTCACCTTTGTTACATCAGTCTCATTCTTCTTGATCTACTCTTTGTTAATGCTCACCTTTGTTGCATTAATCTCCTTCTCCTTGTCTGATGGTTTTTCATGACTATTTTCCGTCGTTAAAGCTTCATACTTATTTTGTAGTACTATGTTGTTCTAAGTTTTTTGTTGCCTTTATCATGATTTTCATTCCCCTTTTTCTGTCCTCCTTTCTTATTCTTGATAGCATTCCATTTTTTTGGGTTGCCTGCAATTTTTTCACTAGCTAAATTATTAGGGAATGATACCATGGGCTGATTGATTCCTGAATTGGCTCTTGCGTTCTTCTTAATTTTTTGATTCCCTTCCACTTTCCTTTGTTTTACACCTCCTTTCTCAATTTCCTTTTGGTTTCTTTTGCTATAATAAGGGCCTAATTCTTCTTTTGATTAAGTTTTGGATATATTAATCTACATTCACATGTGACATGATTGTATAACTTTCACTCTTTGCAATATTTGATTAAGTAATCATATCGGATATCCACTTTAATAGTACGTATTGCCATAATGTTTTCACCTTCTATATCCATCCTAACATGACCCGGTAGGTTAGCCATAAGGTCAACTAAGACCTTGACTTTTATATAGCTTGGTTGAGTTCTATTAATAGTAGCCATGTCCAGATGTATAGGGAAACCCACTATAGTGGATAATGAAAAGAGGGATTCTTTTACATAATATGTTGGCAGTAAATTTGGAAAAGAAATCCAAGCCATAGCCTTCAAAATATCTTCCTCTACCTTAAACGTCAACTCATATATGAATGAACTCATATGATAAGACCTCCCATCTTTGGACTTGATATAGTGCATAGCCTTTGATGTTAGGTTTATAAAATTCTCCTTTAAATACAACCTTCCTATGTTGCATTCAAGACAAATCTAAGACTAATTCTCAAAACATCACAATAAACTAAACCCGTCGGTCCCTATGGTAGTGTCAAATAGTGTAGAAGTCAACTTGCTTTCAGCTCTTAAAAACTTTTCCCACATGCATTCGAGTTGGAATTGTTATTCTTTTGAGTCAAATTGTTAATGGATCAGAAATAGAGGAAAATCCCTCTATGAATCCTCTATATTACATAACCAAACCTAGTAAACTCCATGTCTCTGTCAGTCTAATGGGTCTTAGCCAATTCTTCACTGCCTCAATCATTTAGGAATCTACCTTAATACCCTCGCTAGAAACCATATAGCCTCAGAATTCCACAGAATTAAAGCAAAACTCGCACTTAGAAAAATTAGAATAAAACTTATGATCCTGAAGTGTCCCTAAAAATAATCTGAGGCAATCATCATGATCATCCTCATTTTACGGGTATACCAAGATATCATCAATAAATATCATCACGAAGAAACTAATATAAGACTTCAAAAAAAATTTCATTAGGTCCATGAAAGTTGTTAGGGAATTTTTCAATACAAAAGACATCACAAGAAATTCAAATTGTCCATAGCATGTGTTGTGGTTCAAAGCACATGCAAGTGTATATGGTCGCCAAGTAATATAGTGATTGTGAAGTTGAATATTGTATCTATAGGGGATTATGATCAATGATAAAATTTGAATTCAATATTACTATTCATTAAGAAAGTATTTTCCATGAAGGTGTGTTTTTGGTTGTAAACTACTATAGAAATTTAAAGACTAATCAATTGTTAATTAATTGTTCGGGATGCTAGTTCAGTGATTGATTTGACATAGAGAAATGAAAATTCCAAGGTTATGGTTCATTAACAATTCCTATTGAGTTATACCCTTATTTCAGTGTAGTACATTTACTCACAATTACTAATTTATCGGATTAATCATTCTCATGATGTTCTTCCAAACTACCAATAACCTATTCATAATGGTTTACCACATATATTCCTATGGAATTGAGTTTTTAAGAATGCTATTAGTTTACAATATTTAATTGAGCGTGAATACTAAGTATATTCCTATCCTAGCCATAAATCATAGCCCTACATTTGGGATAATCAATTCGCACTCTATTAACCTCTTCTCTAACCTAAAAATATCTTTTCCAAGTAATTGATAGATTGTAAATAAAACTTCACTAATGTGCAAACAATCAAGAAATTAAGAACTTAAGTAAAGAAATAGTCATGTATGAATAAACTACCATGACAAAAATATTATTCAAACATCAATATTTATGGTTTCACTACAACCCCAAAATAAGAGAGTTTTATCTACTCATAATTGGATTACAACAATATTATTCATGATCAACCCAGAAAAAGATGAACTAATGATGGTAAAAGAGATAACCTATGAAGAATGGCTCTACTCCTTACTCTGTTGTGTTAAAACATCTAACCCCTTCTCAAAACAACCTAGGGTAGTATTTATTATTTTTGGAAAAATCTTAGAACACCCATCTAAAGTCTACTTGAACTTAGAATACTTTCCCTCACTGAACACCTTAGCTTGCGATGCGCGCTCCAAAGCAGAGCCAAATGTTGCGTTGAACTTCGCTCAGTGTGATCCCAATCAATTTTTATACTTCACCAAATTTTCAACTTTCATTTCTACTGCTCATGGAGCAAGCTCTAACATGAGGTCTTCTCTCACTATGGTCCTCAATGCGCGAGGTCTTAATCATCTTCCATACTTGGTCAATTTTGTTGATCTCTTCCTTTCTCAACTTGCAGACCAAGCTCTAGTGTGAGCAACTGCCTTACAATAATCTTCACGTAGCAAAGTTCCTACCTTGAGCCACACTTGGCCATTTTATTGTGTCAATCAGGTGAATTTCAAAATAATGGATAAGTTCCAAAATACAAAATCAATATTAGTTAGGTGTATTTAACACATTTAATTTTAGAACAAGGCATAAATGTGAGTAAAACATGATAGAAAGACGTATAAATATGCCTAAAATTACCACCCCACTTTTGAACCTTTGTTCATCCTCTAACAAATAACTAAACAAACCCACTCTTATAGGAACTCCACAAAGCTACACCCAATTGAACAAGTATATTCGGGTTAAGGCCACTACAACCATTTCAACATGAATGAGCAAACTTTCAACTTTTATGTGCATCATTTCAATTTCAAGCAAGTCAACACTTCGTAAAAACAACCTAGCCTCTAAGACCAACTCATGAATGTAAATTAAAGTAGAAATGGCCATCCTACCTAGTAGAGAAATCAAATATATTACCAGTCTCTCACCAATCATGTGGCCTCATGGAAATACAAAAGTTACCCGTGTTATATGAATAACATCAAGTAGAACACGGACATAAAGGTGGAAAGAATTGTACTCATACTCAAAAAAGAACTCATATGCACATATGACGTATTATAAGCTTTCCCTTAGTCTCATGCTCAAAATATAAGCATATCAAGTAAAGGATCAAATAGGACTTAAAGGATTGTAATGTCGACTCAATATTGGTAGGAATTATCTGGGTGAATAGTGAATAACCTCCCTAACATTTTTATGACATAAATTTTTTAATTTGAATAATGAAATTTCTTTGTTTGATCGAATTTCAACCATTCTTTTCACTTCCTCTTATGTTCCCCTTTTAATTAAGCACACTCGTCTATTCTCTAGTATAGAGAAAGGAATAATTTTGCATTGATTTTCTTTTTCAATTCAATAAATATTTCTCTTTTCTTTTATCGTTCCCTACTATCAATATACACATTAGCTATACTCAACAAATGCACTCTCAACCTTATTTAGTCTAGCTTCCCACTTCAACCTTCCTATATGTCAACTTTTCACTTACTTCTGAACATTCACTTTTTCAAAGTGCTTTAGGGATTTATGCTTAAATTTTCAAGTTATATCAAACAAAGGGGATAGGCTCAAAACTTGGTTACCAACAAAATAGGATGGAGGCTCAAACAGGGTAAACAAAAGATATCATATACGAGTAGTGATGTGTCGAGATTTTGTGACACATTTGTACTTCATTGCATAGAGTTTTGCATGCCTTTAAGTGTTAATTTAAGTCAACACTAACTTTATTTTTCTAAGTTTAAGGAATATCATGAGTTGATGAAAGGAGGTATACATGTCACTGAGGTCTTCTAGAAAATGGGTAAAAGACAGACCGCATATCCAAGATGTAGTCCGCACTTTCAACCGCATGATGATCCAGAGAACACCATAAATTGGTATGTACGGGAAGGTTCAAGATGTGATCTGCACTTTCATGATGCGTACTGTCAAATGATTCATTTGTTTCCAACCAATTTACCTAGTAAAATAGTTGACGGATGAAAGTACAGATCGTCTTCTTAAAAGACGGTCCGTCAATTAGTATATGGAAAGGAGTCAGGTTGAATGAGTTTTCAACCAATAGTTCCAAAAAAGGGACCATCTTTATCTGGGCCCTCCGAATTTGAATATTTTTGGGGTTATGGGGCTTAGTAGAAATAGTCTTTTTTGATATCTTTTGGGAGTTCTGCCTAGTTTTAGATTTTTAGAATTAGTTTTCATAGATTTTGCTCTCTTTTGAAGATACCCATTGGAGTTGAAGGATCCGTCAAAGTTTTATTGATCAAATGAAGTTTTCTCTCTCTTCTTATTGCTAAATAAGTGATAATGCTTAAATTTATTCTTTTCTCTTCTTTTTTCTATGAGTAGCCAAACTTAGATCTAGGATATTGAACCCAATTGGTTTGGGAACTTAATAGTCTCAATTGGGTGAAATTGAGTACGAGCTTAAGAATTTTTGATTGATCTGTGCTTTGTAAAGTGAAATAAGTGGTGAAGTCTTCCAATCATACCAAGTTTCCTATACTATTCTTGAGAAAGCCAATTAAGATTTGTGTTGTATTAATCAACAATGATCCAAGAATCTAAAGCTTGTTTAATGGATTTACCTAGACATAGGATGAATCGAATTGGCAAAATTGCAATTGGTTGTATGGAGTTCTATCAATTTGAGAAAATTGATCTAGATTGGCATTGTTAGGATTGTTGAAAGACGCCTAATAATTTCCCAAGTTGATTGCTTGCATTTTCATTAATAGCCTATTCTAAATACTCCCATTTGATTGATTAAATGGAATAACCCAAAAATGGGACACAACTCTAGTAATTCTTTATATTGATTTCACCTCTAACATTCTATCTTTAACTTAATTTCTCATTTTTCACTAATGTGAGTAGATATTCAACATTTAAATCATATTTGCATTACTTGATAGTTCAAATCTATATAATGTCCTTATGAATATGATCTCGACTTCATGTTGGGTATTATATTTGCATTTAATATGTACACTTCCATACTGAGGTGGATTTCGAGCGATATCAAATTTTGGTGTTGTTGCCAAGAACTTTGGCAATAGGTCCTATCTAGATGCAATGTACGAGTAAAAGTATGAGTCGTACCAAGCTTGTACGAGTTGTGGTGATGAAGTTGTGAAAAGAATCAGAAAATTTGCATAAGAGGCTGACTCCTGCTACAAAAAGCAGGTACGAACCGTAGGAAGAAGGTATGAGACGTACCATGGAGGTCGTGATAAACTTCAGAAAAATTTCAAAGTTTTAGAGTCAAGACACATTAGCTCAGTACGGATCATAGGATGGAGGTACGAGTTGGACCAGGATCCAACACTTAGCCAAAAGCCATCCAGTTATGCAAGGTACGAAAGGATGGTACGAGCCATAGTATGGTGCTACGGGTCATAGACTCGTGACGAAGGCAGAACCAGATATGGAAATTCACCCTGTCAGCCTAGGAAAAGGATTCTTGTGTCTGTATAAATACTTTTTAGGTTTTATTTGTTAGAAGAAGTAGAAGAGAGGTCGGTAGAGAGCAAATTTGGCTGAAAAGACATTAGAGAAAGAGAGAATTGAGTTGATTCGACTTGTGATCAAACTTTTCTTGAATTCATCTTGTTCTTGCTATTTGTTATTGAAGATTTTGCTGAATAATTAAAGGAAATGTTTTTCTCATTCATATTTGTAAGTATTGAGTTATATTTTTAATCATGAATGCAATTCACAACCTTACAATTATGAGAGGCTAAAACTTCCATAGCTAGGGTTGTGGGAACCATGGTGGATTAACAAGCTAGGATTGCACAAAGTGATTTTAAAGCCAATAAAAACACTTATATTATATTCTCTTCATGCTTAAATGTTTCTTAACGGTGCTCAACGTTGGGACTTGCCCGAATTTTTTACATGCTTAGGACTAAGAGGTAGAGATTAGGAAAAGAGAATTACAACAGAGCCTTGATTTTGATAATCATTGTATTAACTTGAGTTGTGGTCGTAGGATGGTTAAATCTGGAACTTAGTGATAACGGATAGTTTGAAACCGCTCATAAGACTTGATCGAGTAATTAAGTATAGTCATTCAATAGGGACTGGTCGGTCGTTTAAATGAACCTAAGTTATCAATTCTATAAGTAAGTATTGGTGATAATCACGAGCGTATACCCAAAGCAGTTATGAATCCATGGGGAACACAAGCCCTAGTCAACCTTTAATATTAACTCAACACTAGATTTTTAATAATTGTTTTTAGTATTGATTTTCTTCAGAACCCCTAATTTTAAAGTAACTACCTCAAAAATTCACTTGCCGACTGTAATCTAGTTCTCCCATATTCCCTATGGGTTTGACTCCAACCTCTTGTTGGGTTCTTTATTGAAAACGTCTGCTTCATGCTTCAGTAAGAGGTGTGGTTTGAGTGTTATCAAAAAGGGGTGTTGTTGCTGGGGAATATGACTGAAACTAGGTTATTATCTTGTATTTGACATTTTGGTAGTTTTTTCCTTAATTACGTTTATTTTTATGTTTTTGATACCCACAAGCTATTCTCCGGTGAATGCCAAGCACTCAGAGTAGAGGAGATCCCCTTGTTCAACTAAATCCAGAGATCGAGAGAGCACTGCACAGAATGGAGAACCACGAGCAAAGAGAAGCCCGCATAGCTGAAGAAGCTAGACAAGCCGAGCTAGCTCGGCAATCTGCACTACATCATGCGGAAGATGACAGAGATGAGGTAGTAAATGTTGGTCGATAGGGGAGGAGCAACAGAGCTCATAGATTTTCCCCTCAGCTCTTCAATGATGATGATGACCCAGAAATTGATGAAGTTGGGTCGACTGGAGCAATTGTGCCACCACCACTACCCGCTGGGGCCAAATTATACATTACAAGCACCATGATTCAATTGCTAAACATGAAAGGGGTGTTTAGTGGTCACGCAGCGGATGACGCCAACCTGCACTTAATGAACTTCGTAGGAATATGCAAGCCGTATAGGTTGCCCGGAGTAAGACAGGATGCAATACGGCTCAGACTCTTCCCTTGTCTCTATCAAAAGAAGCTACTGTGCAGTTATCAGAGTTGCCCAATGACTCCATAACCAACTGGAGGGAGCTCAAATAGGACATTTTGGAGAGATTCTTTCCCACATCAGGATGTTGAAGCCAAAGGATGATATCTATAATTTTCGACAGATTAAGACTGAGGCACTTCGTGAAACTTGGTTGAGATTCAAAAAGAAGTTGACAAAGTGCCCTAACCATGAAATCCTAGATGATAGTTTGTTGGAATTTTTTTACAGGTCTCAAAACAATAGCACCGAAGTTGTAGCAGACACGGTGGCTGGAGGAGCATTGATGAGTCACACCTACGAGCAAGCTGCCACCATTCTTGACAGGGAGACTAAGACAAATAGGGCCTGGTATACGAGGGAGGCTGATGAAGTGGCAGGAACATATGTTGTTGGTTTGACTGCACACCAACGAAGAAAATAAGAAGATCGCGACCAGGAGTTGGCTCATATGCGCACATCATTGGACTTGTTGAAAAAACAAATTATGGGAATTGGAGCCAAATAGGTCAATGCAGTGGGAACTCAAGGTAGGGAGCAAGGAGCTGATCACTTTGATTCTGAGGAAGAGGCAAACATCCTAGATAGCCAGGTGGCGGGTTTTCGAACCAACGCCCAAGCGTTTGGGCAAGACAATTGGCACCAAGGTTCTGGAAATAAAGGTCAGAACCAGTATAGAGACAACTATAATAGAAACAGGTTCAGAGAAGGAGCCGAGGTCGTGAGTGTGAAGGAGATTGGAGACGAAACGATGGATACCACAATGACCAGGCTGGAGTCTATGTGCCTCCCAATGCACTAGAAGGGGAGGTTGGGCAATCAAAGTTGGAGAGCATGATGGCTGAGATGTTGAAGAAGGTGAGGTCCATTGATGAGCAGCTGAAGGATATCTGAGGTGGCTTATCAAGTATGTTTCAGAAGGTGGAATCTCATGCTACCACCATCAAGCAAATCGAACATCAACTTGGGAAACTGTCAGCATCAATGAACCCTAGACAAAAGGGTACACTACCTAGCAACACTGTCCAAAATCCAAAGAACGATGCACATTGTATGGTGGTGATAACTAGGAGTGGTAAAACCACAGTTGAACCCCCGTTTCTAGTTGAAGTTGAGTGGAAGAAAGAGAGCATAATTGAGGAAGATGATACGAGAGCTGAGAGAGAGAACAGTGAGTTGCAAGAGGCCCCGAGAGGTGAGAAGGAACCTAACATGCATCAAGGGGCAACCCACGTGCAAAAAGCTATCCCACGACCACCGCCACCATTCCCCCAAAAGATGAAGAAGAAGGCGGGGAATGGTAAGTTCCAAAAATTCCTTTCAATCCTTAACCAACTATATGTGAACATACCATTGGTCGAAGCATTAGAGTAGATGTCAGGATATGCAAAGTTTATGAAGGACCTGGTGACTAAGAAGAGATCTATGAGCTATGAGTCTGTTGAAAATGTGCATCACTGTAGTGCCATAGCTACAAGGGTCCTAGCATAGAAAAAGGAAGACCCAAGGAATTTAGTGTGATCTCAGCACTGGAGGATGAGTATGAATCACTTGACGAATTCTAAGTAGTCAAGATATTTTTGTCATGCCACGATGTTAAATCAGGCGCTTCTTGGGAGGCAACCCAAGTGGTAGTTTGGTGAAGTCTGAGTAACTAGGCTACCTACGTCGTGCCGCAACATTAAATCAAGTGCTTCTTGAGAGGAAACCCAAGTTATTAAACTAATGTGTGCTCGGTGTGCGGGGAAATTTAAAAGCAGGATGCAGAAACATCAGCTGCTATGGCTCTCAATACGACCCGTGATGAGATCCTACGAGCCGTAGCAGCAGTCATGGCGAGTATCAGAGAAAAAAGACTCCAAGTATTCGACCTACGATTCATCCTACAGATCGTACCTCGCTGGTACGAGTCGTAGGATTTATTCATAGGTCGCCAGGTAAGTTTTCTTCAACAGGGTCACTACGAGTCCAAGGGACGAGCCGTAGGTACTTCCTACGCCTCATGGTATGAGTTGTGACGGGTCAAAATGACAATAATACCTGACTCAGCCCAAATTTGTTTAAATTTTCCCTTACCTATTTAAACCCCACAAACACCCTCTCCCTCGCTAAAAACACTCAAAAGCATGAGTTGAACTCACCTCCCCCACACCCGTAACTCAAAATCACTAAAAAATCAAGCAAAATTCTTGCTCCACTCAAGTTCTAAAACCCCTATACGGTGATATCCAGTTGATGAAGCACCAATAAAGTAAGTATGTTGTATTAAACACTACTAATATTCATATACTGAGAGTGATTGTGTCAAAACCCCTGCGAGTCAGTCGCTAGGCTCAAAAATTGATTTTGAAAAAAGAGAGACATTGATTAGGGTGTTGTGTAATGTTCTTTTTCGACTGTAGAGATGCTAAAATTTTGATAAACTTAGGTCTTGAAAAATAATGAGTTATGAGTAGTAGGTCGAAACGGGGAGGATTGAGCATGGGTTAAATAGAGTTAATGCTGAGCCTAGACCAGGGGGAAATCTGAGTACCTTAAAAAGTGAAAAGAGAACCCTTGCAAACTAAGAAAAGAAAATCTAGAAGTGGTATGAGGCACAGTACGGATCTTAGGTTGCTACTATGAGTCGTACTGAGCACTCGTACCACCAAGCTGAATAAGGTTGTAAAAATGCCTTTCATATGACTCGTGGAATGGACCTACGATCCGTACCATGAGTCGTGGAAAAATCAAGAAGAATACCAATGCAGGGGCTTCATCAGATGACTCAAGGTACGGATCGTACCTTTGCGGTATGAGTCATACCTGTGAGTTGTACAAAAAGTTGACTGTAATTCTGGGACTTCTCACAAGTCGTACCTTCATGGTACGACCTGTAGTGATTATCTGTGATGAGAATCTGAATATCTCCTTTCTAAATCTTCTTTTTCAAAAACAGAATGTTAAATTCTTTCTCTATAGGTACAATGACATACAAAAATCGGGCAGACAAAACAAAAGCCCAAAGGACACTGATTGATGAAACAACTGAGTTGGAGTCTGACAAGGCAGGAGACTCACTTAGTGGTTCAATTGAAGAGTATCAAGTAGAAACTTCAGACACTGATGGAACCAGAACCACTAGGGAAAAAGCAAAGGCCAAAATTGGAGCAACCACTTCCACATCCGCTCGAGCTCTCAAGTCTGAAGAGGGAGCTAGAGAGGAACAATAGAAGTCATGAAATGACTCAAATGCTGAAGAAGGGTCAGGGGAGACCCAAAGTGGAGAAGAGAGCGGCAGTGAAGAATAAGAGGAGGAGGCTCCTAATGTTTTACAAGAACAGACCCCACCCAGGGCAAGTCGTACAATTTGGTGGAGAGTGTCGGGAGATAAAGAAATCTATGAGCAAGGAATCTCTCTCACCGCCAATAATAAGCCAAGGAGAAGCATCCAAGAAGAACCGCGGATCCTCACTAAATGAAGTTGAGGAGATGAAGTGGATTTTTAGCTTCTATGGTTTTGAGTGGATGACATAGTTCGGGAGTATTATGCCAACTATTTGAACACCATGGAGGTAAAGGCAAAGGAAGGGAAGAAGATAAAAGATCAGCTTCGTCTGGAGAGTGTTATGGTTCAAGGTCGAGAGGTTGATATATCTGAGCGGACGATCACTCGAATGTTGTATGGACCATAGCTCACACCTACAAGGATGATGCCAGAGTACAATTACAGGGTGTAGGAAATGAAGAAGATTAGATCCCTGACTGTGCTGGAGCGACAGAGGCAACTACAATGGCTAGTAGGGGTGATTCTTTAGAACAAGGATGAAGCTGAATGGGTTACAGGTAGAAAACAGGTGACTAAGAACTCACTAAATTTCCTAGCAAAAGCCTGTTGGACACTAGTGTGCCATCAGTTAGCACCTACAGTCAATGACAACACATTAAGTGCTGACATAGCAGTTTTTGTGGCATGCCTCATGTCTCGTTAACCCATCAATATCCCGAGGATCATAGCAGATGAGATACCAGACCGGGCGGTGGGAGTGAGCACTACCATCCCACTCTTGAGTCTTGTGTTAAGATTATGTATGGAGGCAGAAGTTCCATGGGTTGATGTGCGGTTGGTTGGAGGCCAAAGGATTGGAAACATAGGTCTTATCTGGAATGACATGAACCCGGTGAGCAAATCCAGGATTCCCACAGCAATTCTAGTAGCCCAGCCAGCAGGGGATGCACAGGTGAATATCCCTATTACACAGGAGAAAAGAGAGACACCGGCTATAGACACTGCCATTCAGAGTCATCTCCTAGCACCTCAGCTGCACCACTGCCTAGCATGCAGACTCAAACACCAACATGGTATACCTTGGTACCACAGGACTTCTTTCAAAAGCTAGCAAAATGATTGACCATGGTGGAGAGAAAGATTCAGGCCATGATGGACAATGTAAAAGCATGGGTCAAGTTAGAGATAGAGGCAGCAGCTCAATCTCTACATGCTCGCCTAGATAGTTTTGAGAGCCAATTCAATGAGAGGATGGCGGAGAAGACCGATACCATCAGTCTCTGTACGGAGTTGGGGGCTCTTCGGAGCCAAGTAGTTGAGTTGTCATCATGAAAACCAATAGTTTTAGCAGCCCCCACTCTTCCAGACCTAGATGCCAAGCCTGACAAGGACATTGATTTGGCGGCATATTGGGAGCCGACTACAGCTATTGAAAAGGGTAAGAAATGAGCTACTGAGGATGATAGAGAAGAGAGTCTAAGAAAAAGGAGGAAGAAGGATAGAAAAGAGCTCAAGAGGGCCAGAGCAGAGAGCATACGGACTCATGACACACATATGTCTGAGCTGCATGAGAGAGCTAGAGGAGCAGGCAGCTCCACCATACCTCAGCCCAAGCATGTCAATGGCCGTGACCCTTCGAGAGAACCACATTCAGCCCCGAAAGTTACAGAGGTTGTCCAATAGGCCATAATTACTGAGGGGGGACCACTCCCCATATTGACACACAATAGAGCGCACCGGCCACCTTTAGCACCACTACTACTGCGAGGTACCACCTCCGCAAGATGATAGGAGCGCCTAGTGCGCAACAGGTATGTTCTCTTCCCTATGTTCTCATAGATGATGCTTCATGAACAAAGCTTAGTTTTCAAAAAGGGGAGGGGGTTTACTTGTGATTTTTTGGATTTTTGATTCGTCTGAGGGTTTCTCTTGTCGTGTTTCTTTACCCTCAGGCATGCTATCTAGTAGAACCGACATGTGTTGGATTTTTATTTTTATTTTGTGATTTTTGTTTAATTAGAAAGTATCTTAGGAGTACTCAGCCAATAAAAATGCACTAGATGTGGTTTTTGAAAAAAAAATTGACCCTTTTTAAATTTTTTTGATGCATTAGCTATGTATTTGTGGAAGCATGCATGATTGTTGTGGATCTTTAGATGTCATTTAGTTTGTCACCATGAGTAGTCTTGTTAATACATGTATAAACCAGATAGGTGAGGTGAAAATAGTTCACGTTCCATGTGTGAGTGAGGTGTAGTATTCAGTTCGGTATTGTGTTGAAGATCTAGAAGTTGCCTGGTTGGTCTTTGCATAGGCTAAGGATGGTTTGTTAGGATATGATCTAGGCCATTTTTGTTTAGCTCACTTTTAACCTATATTGCCCTACCAATGATTTCATGAATCCCTTGATCCCAAGTTTGAGCCTTAAATGACCATGTTTCTTTGATTTACCGATTAATCGTACCCATTTCTTTTACAATGAACCTTTTTTATCCCTAGTCCATCCTTGCATATTGTGAACCTCAACATAAGCAAAATTCTTAAGTTGAGGGTGGATAGAGTAGGGGTGCGTAAATGGTGGGAACGGAAGAAAGGAAAAGAAAAGAGAAAAGAAATGGTGAAAAATGAGGTGTGGTGAAAAGAAAAAAGAAAAGAGACGAAAAATGTTGAAAATCTGGAAAAAGAAATTTCAAAAGAATATCAAAATGATGAACAAGCTGAAAACTCACCACACCCATGCAAATGTGTATCAAAAGAAGTGAAAATGGATGAAAAGGGAATGAAAGAGTAAAAGGGTGAAATAGGTGAATGGTGCAACCAATGTATGTAGTGCCAAGGAAGGGATAGTCACTTATAAAATCCCCCATATTTATCATGTCCAACCTTAAGCCTACATTACAAGATATATCAAGTCCTATAGTGATCCTAACTTGACCATCTGGTAAACCAAAGCAGAGAAAATAAGGGCAAGCCTATGGTATATGACACATAATACTTGTAACTTCTTTGTGAGAGTGAGCGCCTTGCTTTTTTAGTACCATGCTATGTTTAACATTTCATATCTGAGTGGGGGCTTCATTTGTGTGAGGGTACATGGATTATGTTTGCTTGTACCAATAGTCTGTGTCAAAAAACATTGGTGATGACTTGATTGCCTGTTGATAGCTAGATGACATGTTTTGATCCTTGTTTATGATGTTTTGAGGTTGCTTGTAATGCATTAGCTGATGTTATTCCATGAGAAAGGGTCAATAGAGTTTGTATACAAAGTGCAAGTTTTATTTGGATATTGGCTGTAGTATCTTAAGTCTATTTTCTAGTTGAGCATCGTGTTTAGTTTTTCTTTTCTTTGCCAGAGGACATGCAAAAGTCTTAAGTTGAGGGTGTTGATGTGTTGTGGATTTACGACACTTTTAACACTCAAAACTAAGAAAATAGCATGGACTTAGGTGTGTTTATGTGGGTATGAGGCACTTTCCTTTGGTTACAGGATAAATTGGTATTGGAGCTAAAAAATGCAAAAAGAAAGCCTGAAGTATGCAAAATAGGCTAAAAGTGCAGTCCATTGTACGAGCCGTAGGAAGGTCCGTATTGATGGTCGTGAAAAGTTGCAGAAGGCTAAGGTTGAAGAGATGCAATGTATGAGTCTCAGTACTAGTCGTACCAAGCTTGTACGAGTCATGGTGATGAAGCCGTGAAAAAGAATAAAAAAATTTGCATAAGAGGCTGACTCCTACTACAAAAAGCAGGTACGAAGCGTAGGAAGAAGGTACGAGTCGTACCATGGTGGTCGTGATAAACTTCAGAAAAATTTCAAAGTTTTAGAGTCAAGCCACAGGAGCTCAGTACGGATTGTAGAATAGAGGTACGAGTCGTACCAGGATCCAACATTTATCCAAAATCCAGCCAGTCATGCAAGGTATGAAAGGATGGTATGGGTCGTAGGATGGTGCTACGGGTCGTAGGTTAACTCGTGATGGAGGCGGAACCAGATATGGAAATTCACCATGTCAGCCTAGGAAAAGGATTCTTGTGTATGTATAAATACTTTTTAAGTTTTATTTTTTAGAAGAAGTAGAAGAGAGGTTGGTAGAGAGTAGATTTGGCCAAAAAGACATTAGAGAAAGAGAGAATTGAGTTGATTCGACTTGTGATCAAACTTTTCTTGAATTCATCTTGTTCTTGCTATTTGTTCTTGAAGATTTTGCTGAATAATTAAAGGAAGTGTTTTTCATTCATATTTGTAAGTATTGAGTTATGTTTCTAATCATGAATGCAATTCACAACATTACAACTATGAGAGGCTAAAACCTCCATAACTAGAGTTGTGGGAACCATGGTGGATTAACAAGCTAGGGTTGCACAAAGTGATTTTAAAACCAATACAAACGTTTATATTGTATTCTTTTCATGCTTAAATGTTTCTTTACGGTGCACAACGCTAGGATTTTCCTGAATTCTTTACTTGCTTAGGACTAAGAGGTAGAGATTAGGAAAAGAGAATTACAACAGATCCTTGATTCGGATAATCATTGTATTAACTTGAGTTGTGGTTGTAGGATAGTTAAATCTAGAACTTAGTAATACATATAGTTTGAAACTGCTCATGAGACTTGGTCGAGTAATTGAGTATGGTCATTTAATAAGGACTGGTCGGTCGTTTGAATGAACCTAAGTTATCAGTTCTATAAGTAAGTATTAGTGATAATCACGAGTGTATACCCAAAGAAGTTATGAACCCATGGGGAACACAAACCCTAGTTA